>BPLR01006656.1:0-225806 GCA_021605095.1 Caerostris extrusa
TTACGTATTACAGCAAATATTATAGCTAGATAAGAAGGATTAAGATAATGCGTTGGCTTTTGCATAATTACTTACTCACCACACCAGCACGCATATTATTGTGCCTGGGGAATTGAATGGTTGAGTGGCTAGCGCTCTGGGCTCGGTAACACAGGTTTCGATTCGAGTCCCGGCTGTGCCATGGATGTTTGTAGTGGTTCGAATCCAATTTTTGCCGTGGTTCCGGTCCATTGACTGTAAGAGCGTCACGAGCAAAAGACAGAATTCTCCTTACGGGTGCCCCGTCACAACAGAAGTTGCCATTTTCTGTACATCCATGAGTAGATCACTTATGGGATGTCCGTCCGGGGCACTGTGTGACATTGAGTTGGTACATCAACATCATTGTGTCTAGAGCTGAGGTGCTTACTTACAATTTATGGAATAATGAGGATGTGGCTGTTGCACCATCTAAAACGGCCCTTTTTTTTTCATCAGATCTCACCTCTTTTATCAGAGTTATGTAGCCCACTATCAGTTAAAAAGGTAACGATGGATTATCGGTGGGCATCTTGTGGATGATGAACAGCCCTGAGACAGGTGTTGGAGGAGGACCATGCTTTCTTGGCGGGGCTTGTAGCTGGTTTGTTCTCGTTTGGAAATTTCAGAAAATCCTCTTTAAATCGTAAGTCCCCTGTCTATGATCGTAAAGAACCCAGTCCTTGACGCAATTAAAAATAATCGTCGAGTTATCGTTTCTGAAAGCTGGACTGCAAGCAGTGACTGTAAGCGCGCTCACTGTGTGTTGCCGCTGCTGCCCACGAGTTTGGTGAACCTAAGGAAAGGTTTTTTAGCATGATCTGAGCCCTTCCTTGAGTCCAATAGAAGTTCCAACCTACAGATTTATCAGTATTTTTTCCAATGGCAATCTTTAGATTCGGTAAGAACTCTTGGTTCAAAATTTAGTTCTTTATCACACCTTCTCCTTACCTGGATTTTTGTACTATGGAAGATTTATTGAAACCCAAAAGGGATGATGAACTGGAATTTCCGTGTTATTACCGTGGATGAACACGATAAACCTGAAGGTTGGCAGGTCATTTGTTCTTAGTTGTGATGGTACCGAGAATTATAACTTTGAAGGAAGAAATGGCAGACCTTCTTGCGTAATAAGTCTGATGACTTTGATGTGTAAATAATCAACGCAACATCTTCATAACTGTCATCATTGTGAGTTTACAATTTAGAAAAATTTTGGGAGTAAAATAGTTAAATTAATGTTAACTAAAAATCGATCATCTTGTGTCTTTGACAAATTCCTCTTACGTCTATCGTATTTTGGAACAAGAAACAACTGAAATAAATCTAAAACAAAAAATAAATAAAATGAAATTTCATATTAAATAGGAAAACAATTAAAAATCGAACATTCCATTGTAAACATATTTAAGAGACGTTAAAAAAATAATTCTTTAATAATAAATATTTAGTTTCCTTTACAATGATTTCGCAAATTTTCTTTTCAAATTAAATAATTAATCATCATCATCATCATTGGCAACAGCCTCATGGTAGGACTGCGTCATCTGCCTACCGGCAGATTTCGAGACGAGATGTTTGTTTTTACATGGTAGGGTTGTCAGCCTTACGCCCAACAGCCGTATTTGACCGGGACCTACGATTTAAGTTGATTCCGGACCACTCAAACACCTATAGCTCACCGGACACTCGAACCCTTCTCCTGTGGCACCGAGTGTCAGAACCCTAGTCACTAGGCCATCAGACCCCAAATAATTAATTTAATAAATAAATTTAATTAAACAAATTAATAGAAAATAATGAAAATTAAATTAATTAACCGAAAAATTAAGTTAGGTTTTTTTTAATAAATACAAGTATGTAAATACAAGTTCATTAAGCTAGTTTTCGCCTAATTTATTATGCACATATATTACAATGAATGAATTTACGTTTCAAATACAACACGTCAGTTAATTGACTGGGATTAATATTTACCTAATCAGTAACCAAGGGCAATAATTTATCAAGAAACGTAATTAATTATTTTCTTGTTAAAATATTTTTGATATTATTTTATTGATTAAAAAAGAATGTGTTTCTATTGTTGTTATTATTTATATTTATTTTTACCGATTTTTATGCTTCGTACCTTTCATCATATAGCCAAGAATAATAGTTATAGATATGCGTTTCCTTCAGACTAAGCAATATTTGATTGTCAATAGAAAGATAAGTTGAACAAAGACTTACGATAAGAAAATAATAGAAGTTAGTAATAATAGTTATTTCAAAAGCGGATTAGAGAATAACCTAAATCAAACTAACAAAAGATTTCTGTAAAGAAATATGGTATTGTTTGGAAACAAAACGGGTTGCAAGATGTATGGGCTCTACAAGTCTCTTTCACTGAATTTTTATTGATTTGTTTATTTTTGTTAATATTACTATCATGTATCTTGTGAATGATGAATATTAAAGAATATCAATGCCTCTGCAATTGCTTAAAAATGTTTTACTGTTTTTCATGTATAGAAGTTAGATATTAAATGGAAATTTAAAAAAAAAGCATTGTTATTTATTTAAGTTTAACAAGAGTGGTAAATCGGATCAGAAATTATTGAGTCGAATTTTTTTTGCCTACTCGTAACTCCTGACTCTTTATCGTAATACTACTGTGTTCAAAAATTAAGACCAATTTTCGATTGGTATTTCAATTTTTTTCGTTTTTGTTTGGTTGTTGGCACTGTCCTTGACATCTGTGTGACATTTTACATCAAAACATTCATTAATGTTTGAGTTACGCTTGGTTTGTGAGATGCTAAAACTGATTCCGGCGATTTTTGAAATGTCTGAAATAGTGAGCAAGAACTTGCGTTAAATTTTGTTTGCGGAAACGTATAGAATGTTGCAGAAGGCATTCGGGAGCATTCCTATATTGGAAAGAAATGTTTGGAAGTGGTATAAACAGTTCAAAAAGGTGAAGAGCCCTCTGGTCGACCCTCAAACTCAACTGACAAAACTCCCTGTCCAAAAATTAAAGATTTGGTACTTGCAAACCATCTATTTACAATTAGAGACCTTGCTGCTGATGTTGGAATTTCAAAATTCCTTTTTAAAAATGTTTTGGGCCTCAAATGCGTCGAATCTCGATTGAACATTGAATGCGCCATCTCGTACTGCATTGATTTTTCGTGACTCTTTCATCAAAAAATGAAACCCATATCGTTCCACAACCACCGTATTCCCACCGTGCGATTTCTGACTATTTCTAAACTCAAAAGACCACTCCGGGGACACCGGTTTGACTCGATTGAAGAGATTCAACGAGAAACGACGTCAAAATTCAATATAACTTTAAGGACAAGCAACTGTCACAATTAAAAAGAAAGAAGAAGAAATAAATGCTGGAAAGGCAACATCTATAATCTCCCAGACTACCCCAGAAGCTGTGATGTTGCTGCCTTTCATCTAGCTGCGATGCATGACTGCTTATATGCACAACTTCATAGGTTCAGAATGGTTGATACGCCTGGCCCCACTGCTGCAATAGTGCGGTGATGAACACTGAATATCTCCTCGTTTGCTCAGCGCTCTCTCAGATCAGTGTTTTTTCCAGATACGGGAGGCGAGGTAGGTAGCCTAAAGTGTGCATAAAATTGACCGTAGAGCGACAAATCAAACCAATCTTTCCATTGTGAATCCAAGATAATTTTTAAGGGCTGCCAAGTGTGTTTTCTCAGTGCTGAGAAAGACATTCCACTTAACACTTCCTTGGTTTGCTGCTAAAGCTGTCACTACCTTTGCTGCCGGTTGTATTATTGAAGAATACAATTGAATTGCTTCCTTAACATTAACACAAGTTTAACGTTAATTTCTAGAATTCAGGAAAAATAAAAATTATTCTTATAAAAGAGTCGGGAATCGGACTTTTAAACCGATTTTTGAATCCGACTCTCATTTCTGAATTTTATGTGATAAATTAAATTCTTTTCATTTGAATTCTACAGTAGTGGCTAATGAGAGTGTTATTATGATGGTGTATTTTCTATGACGAACAGTATGTTACAGATTGACTAAAAACAAGCAAAGAAAATATACATTTTCATCACAGAAATACATTTTTAGAAATTTGTTATTATGGATATAAGCATATGACAACCTAAACTAGTTTGAGAAAAATGGGATTTTTGTTTGGTTTGCAAAAGCTATGCATGATTACATCATGAGTTTACTATTGATTCATCCTTTAAGTCATCGCTTGTCTATTTTTTTTCTTGTATGGCAAGAATATGTTTTGCTCTGATAACAGCAAATGATGGTGTTACGAAGTATTGTCAATGTACACGATTTATGACTGTATCAAAATTTGTTAAATTTTTTTTGTTTTTCTGTTGATCGTTAAAGGATCAATAATTTTTGATATATTTATGATTCATTGTTAAATTTCAATATTTTCCAACTTTACAATCAATTACATATTGTAACGTAATGATGATTTAAAACATTATTTATGTTTTAAAATAAATAGTCATACATATTTAAAATGTCATCTAAAAACAATTCTACAAATTTGAAGAAATCTTTGGTAGTGAATATTCATTAGTGCCTTCTGTATAACTAGTTGCCACTTTAACGCCCTTTTTAGTACAGCGCGAGTCTTCGATCCTAACCCATGATTTGAATTTATGTGTTCTGAATTTAACATATAGGCACAATTAGATGAGAATCATGCTCTACATTTCCACTATTGGAAATTCTAGGCAATTCTGTAAAAACTGAAGAGGACACTTTTCGTAAGTAATCAATTAATATATGAATGTAACATTAGAATTGAGAAAAATAATGCTGCATTTTTTTTTTTTTCATTTTGAAGATGTAGGACTCTGTATAGATTTAACAGTTATTTCACATTAGAAAGAGCTGAGAGACGGATTAAAAAGCTCAGATTCTTCTGCCTTACCATTAATTTAGGCAAATGAATACTTTCAAGTACAGAGCACTTGATCTTACGTTGACCAATAGCACGGCGGCGATGTAGCCTATTTAACATTACTCATGCTTTATATAAGATAGATTTTTTTAATTTAATGCCGATCATTTGACTTGAATGAATTGACAAGGGGATTTTAAATTAATATAGTACATTTTAACACATGAAAAAGTACACAATTGGGAAAAACTCCATTAAACTTAATATATATAATATATATATATATTGTAGCCAACGGCCATACCATGCTAAATATACCGGTTCTCGTTAGATCACCGAAGTCAAGCATCATTGGGCGCGGTCAGTACTTGGGTGGGTGACCACCTGGGAACACCGTGTGCCGTTGGCCAAATTTGGGACCTGAATGGCCGAGTGTCTAGCGCTTCGGCGCTCGGTGCCACAGGTTTCGGGTTCGAATCCCGGCGGTGCCATGGATGATGTTTGTAGTGCTTCAGAATCCACTTTTAAGCCGTAGGTCCCGGTCTCCTATGACTGTAAGAGCATCACGGAGCAAAAAGTCAGGCTTCTACCTACGGGTGCTCCATCGCCCAGAAGCTGATTCCTTCCCCTTCAATCATGAGTACGTATGGGCTCGTGGGCTTGGCCAGCCAAGTGGGATAAGTAAAGCAACAACATATATATTGCATATATTAATGAGAGAATAATTCAACTGATCTATGCTTCAACAGGCATCGATTACTACTACGGCAATATTTTTTGCTGCTACTTTTACTACAGCAATGCGATACTATAGCGCTACTACTACATCACATCATATCACTGTGCCAACAGATCAGTTGCCCCCTATAGTTTGGGAATTATGTCGGTGAAGTCTGAGTGGACTCTGTGATACACGGCTTAAAAGTGGATTCCGAATCACTACAAGCACCCATGCCACCGCCGAGATTCGAACCCGAAATCGGTGGCTAGACACTCTAGACACTGAGGCAACTCTAGACACTCTGTCATTCTAAATCCGCAGATATAGTGTAGAATATTAATCGCATACTTTTAGCTTCTCAAAATTTTTAATATGAACAAAAATACTACTGATACTCCAAAAATTCAAATGGCCATTTGCAATTTTTCAATGGCAATTTGTCAATTTGTTAATAGAATCCTGCTTTTTTTTTAACTTTTTACAAATTGAAAATTTTACTTTTTCTCAAATCTATATTTATTTCATTTCTCTTTTATAATGTTAATTTTTTTAGAAAATTTGTTATTTATTTTTATATTTTTAAAATTTTGTTATTGATTTATTTGAAATTTATTTCTATAAATCTTATAAAGTATTGGTACACGAAGATTAGTTGTAATTTAAACTGAAAAAAAAAAATCGAAACAAGCTATTACATGTATAATATGATACTTTTTAAGGTAGCTTATCCCGTTGTCCCCATAAAGCAACTTCGTGACGCTAAATGTCTCATTTTCAGAAAGAAAAAAACCAAACTACAGCGCCAATTTCTTTAAAAACGTGTCACTAAAATTTAAAAAATCCTATGCTAGTGCTTAGTAGCACGGCGATGACTCCATACAGGCATATGTAATCCTTCTCGATGTATATAAATTGGGGTCAGAGACAAACAGACAGTCAAATTTTCAAGAAAGCAGCTGCAATGGTCTTAGCAAATACTATATTAAACTACAACTACTGACCCTCCCAAGTCCTGCTATACTGCATCGTGGCGGGAGGGTGCCCCTGGATGGGGTGGGCGTTGTACGTCGGGAGTTTTTACTCCTGGTAGAGCCACCCAAGGCGTGAAAGCCACCCTATTACATCCAGCTAAAGCATAGCAGGCACTTTGAGGAAAAAGTCAGACTTCAGCCCTCGTGGTTCCTCTCCAAATTAAAGCTGCTTCTTGCCCTTAGCCATGGGCTAGACTAAGGACTGACCACACTAAGAGTTTGACCTTCAATGGAGACGAGAAGACATATACCCTTTGTCATTGTTCGGCCATCGCGTCTCCCTCTCATCTCATCGATTGGTGTCTCTGTGAGGCAACTGTTGAATGAGGGGAGGACAGTTTACGATCTATTGATGCAGCATGATCTATTGGACTTGGTTTAGGATTCTAAATCAAGGGGATAAGCAATAACAACAACAATTACTGATTTTTATAAAATAGCCAAATAATATTTGCAGCAATTTAACATGGATTCCGATCTACTAAAAACATCCATGCCACCGCCAGGATTGGAACCTGAAGCATGTGGTACTAAAGGCCAGAGCGCTAGCCAATTGGCTATCAGGCAGCTGATAAAGGAAGAAGGGTTGCAGTTTCTGTGAGCTAAACAAAACTTGGAGCACCTGAGGTAGAAGCCTGACTTTTCTCCTGCCTGTTTGATTTAGCTGCACATAAAGAAACGGCCTTCACGTCTAGGGTGACTCTAACAGCCTTTGGGCTCCCGAAGTACTTTACCCATTGACACCCCCCTTGTAACGGTGAGCTACCAAAGTAGGATTTGATGCGATGGTTGAGTTTTGCCAACGGGCACTTGAGGAGTCTCATGTATGAACAAGGGAAGTAGATTTTGGGACCTGCATTAAGAGTAGGTTTGGTTTGGTTTGTCGCTCTGCTGTTTGATTTATCGTATTTTATACAGACTTTGGGATAATTTGACTGGGACCTATATTTTAATACAAAGACGAAACATTGAAAGCAAACATTGAACTAAAAACAATAATGATAGAAAAATTAGCTGATGCAGAAATGATGAAAGAAAGCTGATACACAAATTTCAAAAACAAGAAAAAATAGTGAACTGTATACCCAGATCTTTAAAAACTGTGGATGTTACACGATAACCTACTAAACACTAATTGACGAAGAATATTAAAATATTTACTAATAAGTGGAGATTTTTTTAAGTATACAAAGAATGTATGATTTGGTTTGTCGCTCTACGGTCATTTTGTGCACACTTTAGGTTAATTAAACCAGGACCTATAGTTTAACGTGGATTTCGAACCGCAAACAAACTTCCATACCTCCGTCAGGATTCGAACCTGAAGTCTGTAGCACCAAAGGTCAGACCGCTAGCCAATTAGCCATCAGGCTGCTCTGAGAGTGGGACTGCTCAAGCATCACGTTCTTTATTTTATATTGGATGAGGCTTTTTCTGAACCTCATCTATTCTTGGACTTTTTGAGGCTTATAAACTTCTGGATTTGGTTTAATAGCTAGACCCTATTGGGAATCAGAAACAACACTATGAATTCGAAATTAAAATGGTAAAGTTTTCCAAAACATCTTAGTGGCAAGAAATTTAGAATGCAATGGATTTATTACTTGTAACCAATATGCATAAATATTTCAATATTAATCATTTATTTCTAACTACATATATTATTCCTAACTACAAAATGTAACTGAATGAAACAGTGGCAATTTTCAACTGAACATTGTTACATGGAATTGTTCAAATATTTTTACACCAATCATTAGAATACGAATTTTATATAAAATATAATTTTTATATAAAATATAATTATACAATTATAATATATATACAATTATAATATAAAAATATAATTATATAATTAGTATCTTTAAAAATTTATTGAATATATTTTATGTCTTCCCGGCACTAATATTCCCGTAGGACAGGTTTTTTTGGTCTTACGAATAAGTTGTGGATGAAAGAAAAAAAAATTCGTTGAAGGTTGCATTTCTTAAAAAAAAAATTACCAAAATAAATTCATTCCTCCTCGAAATCAACAAATATGATTAAGCAAATTTTTCTTCAGAAAAATGTAAAACCACATAGCTGATTTATTTCCATGTGTTCATTCCTGATTTTTGCATTGATAAATAAAAGCTATGAAGAAATATGCATTTTTTTAATTTACTACTATTATCTAAAATAAATAAATGTCTCGTTCTGAAGCTGTTCTTCCATTTATCTAAGCATGGAAATTTCAAGAAAAATATTTTTAAGTATCAATTAAATTTACACGACAGTCATCAAAAATTTTAAATTAGATTACATTAAAACTCAAATGTTTTAAGCTTTATCATTACAAAAATTGTATTGCAGTTCCAGTAGGTCGCACAATCATTTCACTCTTTGATATTTAATGCTTCTAACAACTTAATGGTTGTCAAACACGATCATTGCTGAGCATAAGTTTTAGTTTCGCCTGGATGCCCTTTGGATATGAAGACTTTCGCAATCCAATGTTCCACATCCACGGTTTTCCATCAAAGGTCAAGTAACTATCTATCTATCTTAGTGAAATCTTCTTTTTTTTTCTTCTTCATCATCGTGCGTTTGGGTTTAAGCTATTTTGACATTTGCGGTTTTTCTGCAGAAATTTCCTTCTCGAGAGAAAAACCGGCAATGATGATTGTTTACACTTTGTATTTATGTGGATAATTTTATTTTTTTATTAAATGCAATTACACTGATTTGCGAGACTGTTTTGGATTTAAAAAAAAAATTTCCTTCACAAAACATGCGATATCTCTTATTTACAATTTACTTTTTTTCAATTCCTTCTATTAGCTCACACTCTCCCTATATATGTATATTGCTGAAAATTTTCAATCGTTAATAAAATACATTTTATTCAGCCAGTCAAGTATATTTTATTCATCATCAAGTGTCATCCACTCAGTATACTCAATGTAGGGAGAGATGACACTTATGTATATTTATATATATTATATATAGTTTATATTTATATATATTATATATAGTTTATATTTATATATATTATATACAGTTTATATTTATATTAATTCAGTAATTAAATTTAATTAATTAATTAATTGTAGTTTTTTTTAGATTTAAGTTCCATATATCTATCAATAGACGGCGCCAGATAAACTTAAAAAAATGAATGAAAATTATTTATGAAGGACTTTTTGCAATATAGTGAAAAAAAAGTAGGAATTGACTTAAATTTTTTTTTTTTTATATTACTTGTTTCAAAGCAATTCTCTATGTTTTGAAATTGTTGAATATTGAAGAAATATTTCAAAAATTATTTATTATGAAAAAATCAATTTAAAAATTTATTCACCATCAGTTAAATAAACATGGTTTTTATATAATATTTTCACTGCGAAGGCATGGATATTTGTTAGTGGTTTGGAATCCACGTTAAACTGTATGTCCCGGTATAATTAGCCCAAAGTGTGCACAAAGGACACAGAGCGACAAACCAAACCCAAACTTTATTGATCTGGCCCTAGAACAAATGTTTAGCAAATTAAAGGGTCATTTTTGTGTCATGTCATTGCGAAATTTAGTGTAGGTTTTCTTGTAAAAATTAATTTTTAATAATAAGTAATAAATATTTTCCTAAAATAGGGATTAATACTTCATGTGTATTATTAATTATTGTTTATCTTTTTCCAATTCCTTTTATTAGCTCACACTCTCCCTATACATATCTTGTTCAAATTTTCAATCGTTCATAAAATACTTTTTATTCATCCACTCAAGTTTAAATACATTTTTTTTTTTACATTTTTTCAACTTTTAATGGATGACACTGGATGTTAATACAGTTTTTTCAAATATTAATTCAGTAATTAAATTTAATTAATTAATTTTAGTTTTTTTAGATTTAAGTTGCATATATTTATCAATAGACGGCGCCAGATAAACTTAAAAAAAATGAGCGAAAATTATTTATAAAGGACTTTTTGCAATATAATGAAAAAAAGTAGGAAGTGACTTTAACATTTTTTTTTATATTACTTGTTTCGAAGCAATTCTCTATGTTTTGAAATTGCTGAATATCAAAAGAAATCTTTCAAAAAATTATTTATTATAGAAAACTCAATTTAAAAGTTATTTACCTTCAGTTAAATAAACATAGTTTTTATATTATATTATTATAGAGAAGGCAGTGGCAAGGCTATTTGTAAGTGATTCGGAATCCACGTTGAACTGTACGTCCCGGTCTAATTAGCCCAAAGTGTGCACAAAATGATACAGAGCGACAAACCAAACCCAAACTTTATTGATCTGGCCCTAGAACAAATGTTTAGCAAATTAAAAGGGTCATTTTGAGTCATCTCATTGCGAAATTTTGTGTAGGTTTTCTTGTAAAAATTAATTTTTTTATAATAAATATTAAATATTTTCCTAAAATAGGGATTAATACTTCATGTGTATTATTAATTATTGTTCATCTTTTTAGGTGAGGATGTATTAATAAACATTTCTATACAAATATTAAAAAAAAATCATACAATTTCAAAATTGTAATAGGAAAAAAAACTACAGAATTAACAAAACTTCCAGCCTAAAGTTATATTGAAATATTAAAAAATTGTTAGGATGTATTTAGGAATTTTAGACGGGTGGATTTTGAAAATCAAGATGGGTGTCTGTTATGAATCCTTAACAGTGGTAGATGTAATTTAGAGATGTTGATGTGAGATAATAGATAAAAAGGTGTAAGACGGCAGATATCAATAGTTGTAAAATAAAGATAAAAAGTTGTTAGATGACGATAAAGAGTAGATGATAAATAAGATGAGGTGTTAAAGTGTTGTAAAAAGGCAAGATTGTAAGTGGATAGATATAAAGCTATAGGCTGATAAAAATAAAATGTTTAAAAAGGCAGATGAAGAAAGAATAGATATATGTTTTAAAAGGCAGATGAAGATCGTAAGTGAAATAGATATATAAAGTGTTGTAAAAGGCAGATGATATAAAGATTGTAATAGTGGATAGATATATAAAGTGTTGTAAAAGGTAGATGAAGATTGCAAAAAGGTAGATGAAAGTGGATATATAAAGAGTTGTAAGATGATGGAAAAGAGGATGTATATAAAGTGTTGTAAAAAGGCAGATGTAAGATTGCAAGTGGATATATATAAAGAGTTGTAAGATGATAGATATGAGGAGCATGAAGGCTTCAATAGTGCCTTTTGACATAAAATATGCTTATGAAGAGATTTATTGGGGGTAATTCCTCATATTTTTTCTGTTACCATTAATGAGTGTTGCCTACATGAGTGTTATTTGATCTATTGCCTAAAACATCGTACATGGTGACATCAATGGTCATTGTACAGGTGACATCAAGGTAATCGTGTCATTGAGTTGACAGTTGATAATTGTTTTGATGCGTACTTAAATATCTTGAATAATTTCCAGAGAATTCTTACAGGGTGATACGAGAAACATGAGATCTTGCCATTCATTGGGTAATTAAGGATTATGTTGATACGTTGATTATGTTGATTCCTCCAAAAGTCACATAGAAGGACGAAAAAAGGATGATATAATCATGTTCTTCCTAAAACAATTGATTATTATCTTAATACATAGGTACCTTGGTCGACTCATCAAAATATCATATAGGGTTATACGAGAACGAAATGATCATGCCGTTCTTTCGACAGTTGATAGTTATCTTAATACGTACCTGGATACCTTGATCTATCGCCCAAAACATTGTACAGTAGGACACAAGTGATCATGTCTTAATGATCTTGCAATCGAGTTGACAACTGATAGCTATCATTATACTTAATTTGTACTGATTCCTCAAAAGAATCATATAGAGGAACAAAAAAAAGAACAAGATGATCATGCTCTTCCAGAAATAACTGATGGTGGTCGTGATACATACTTAGATACTTGAACGATTCATCAAAAAATCATATAGAATAATACGAGAACGAAATGGTCTTGCCATTCATAAACAACTAATAGTTATCTTAATACCTACCTGGATACCTTGATCTATCCCCAAAAACATCGCACAGTATACACGAGTGGTCCTATCTTGATGATCATGCATTCGAGTTGATAACTGATAGTTATCTTCAAACGTACTTTGATAATTTGTACTGATTCCTCAAAAAGAATTACACAGAGGAACAAAAAAGAAGAAAGAGATGGCCATGCTCTTCCTAAAACAATTTATTCTTATCTTGATACATACTTAGATACCTTGAACGATTCATCAAAAAATCATATAGAATAATACGAGAAGAACGAAAGAATCATGCCATTCATAGGACAATTAATAGTTATCATAATACGTACCTAGATACCTTGATTGACTCTTCAAACTATCGTATAGTGGGACATGAGGGATCCTGTCTTGATAATCATACAATTGAGTTGACAATTGATAGTTATTTTGATACGTACATTGATACTTTGTATCGATGGCTCAAAAAAAATAACACAGAGGGATAAAAAAAAGAATGAGATGATCATGCTCTTCTTGGGGAATTGATTGTTATCTTGATACATATTTAAATACCTTGGAACAGTTCTTCAAAAAAATCATGTAGAGTAAAAGGAGATGGATGAGAGGACCATAATAGTCATTGAACAGTTTGTTATAATAAGTACTTAGATACCTTGATCGATTCCCTAAAACATCGTATAGTGTGACACGAGCAATGATGTCTTGATAATCATGCAAAGAGTTGATAATTGATACCAGTCTTGATACGTACCTAGATATCTTGGACATAAAAAAAAAAATCCAACAAATTTTCCAACATTCAAAAAAAAAAAAAAAAAAAAAAACCCCACAGATATAGAACAGGAAAAACAACGTGAGGATAAAGCCATGCATTGGACAATCGCCTTGACATAGCGTACAATTTCCACCAAAAAATTGTAAAGAATGGCACGAGAAGAACGAGATGATCATGCCATTCATGATGGTTCTCTTGATATTCCTCTAGCAATCAATAACATATTTTAATATCATAATAATATTTAATAAAAAACTTTTAAAATTCAAACTTTACATACATCATGTAGTTAATTTTTAAAAAAGAATTCTGAAGTTACTTACTATATTTTGCGAAATTCTGTGCAATTTGGATTCTTTTTTAAATTGAGTATTTTCTCTGTCTTCTTTTTTCATTATTAATAAACAATTGTTCCTATTTATTTATTTTTTTTCTTTCTTTTTTTTTTTTGTCAAAGCCCTCATAAAATGCCCTTTGTTGTTATGTTGTTACAAAAGTCCTTGATAAATAAATTGATAAGTCTAAATCCTCCTTGTTTCACGTTGATAGGAATAAACCGATTGCCATCAGTTAATCCGATTAACAGAGTTAATCTCATTTGGTACAAGCTTATGATTCATTTTATATCAGAAGGAAATCCATAAAACATGATGGTAGTTCTTTTTCATTCTATAAAAGTAAAATCGTAATTGAGGTCAAAGAAATGATAGAAATTTAGTTTGCAATTATATTAATAATTTATTAATTATATTGATAACCCTTAAGTAAAAAAACATTTTTAAAATAAGGGGAAAAAAAAAACGCTTAAAATATATTTGGAACATATTTATAGCAAATGTTTTAAAAGGAAAGCGAAAAATTTCGAGTATTTAGTAACATTTTTCTTTTTATGCTGCTTAATATTGTGAATATTAAATATTTGATTAAAACTATCTTGCTATTCAAATATTCTTCACATTAAATTGAATAAATGATATTGAATGGAAAACAAATAGATGTTGACCAGCTAATATTCTGAATGTTTAAAGTTTAATAATATGAATAATTTCTAATATTTTCTATCTAATATGAGCATTTTCTAATAGTTTCTATCTAATATTTTGTGTAGTTTTTAATACCTTCTATTCTGTGTAGTTTCTAATATTTTCTATTTAATATTCTTGTAGTTTCAATATTTTCTATGTAATAATCTGTGTAGTTTCTAATAATTTCTAATATTTTCTGTCTAATATTCTGAGCAGTTTCTAATATTTCTGATCTAATATTCTGAGTAGTTTCTAATATTTTCTGTCTAATATTCTGAATAATTTATAATATTTTCTGTCTAATATTCTGAGCAGTTTCTAATATTTCTGATCTAATATTCTGAGTAGTTTCTAATATTTTCTGTCTAATATTCTGAAATTTCTAAATTTTTCTGTCTAATATTCTGAGCAGTTTCTAATATTTCTGATCTAATATTCTGAGTAATTTCTAATATTTTCTGTCTAATATTCTAGCAGTTTCAAAATATTTCTGATCTAATATTCTGAGTATTTTCTAATATTTTCTGTCTAATATTCTGAATAATTTATAATATTTTCTGTCTAATATTCTGAGCAGTTTCAAATATTTCTGATCTAATATTCTGAGTAGTTTCTAATATTTTCTGTCTAATATTCTGAATAATTTCTAATATTTTCTGTCTAATATTCTGAGCAGTTTCTAATATTTTTCTAATATTCTGGTAATTTCTAATATTTTCTGTCTAATATTCTGAGCAGTTTGTAATATTTCTATGTAATATTCTGTGTAGTTTCAATATTTTTTCTAACATAATATTCTAGTTTCTAATAATTTCTAATATTTATAATATTATTTTCTTGAATAAGTTTCTAATATTCTGTCTAATATTCTTGTAGTTTCCAATATTTCTATGTAATAATCTGTGTAGTTTCTAATAATTTCTAATAGTCTAATATTCTGAGCAGTTTCTAATAGTGTAATATTTTCTAAATATTTTTTTAATATTTATAATATAATATTTTCTGAATATTTTGGAATTTCAAAAAAATATTCTGTAGTTTTAAATTTTGTCTAATATTCTGAATAATTTAAAGTAATAAAGCAGTTTCTAATATTTCTGATCTAATATTCTGAGTAATTTCTAATATTTTCTGTCTAATATTCTAGTTTTATTTTGTTAAAGTGTAGTTTCCAATAAGTAAAAGAGTTTCTAATAATTTCAATATTAATATTCTGAATAATTTCTAATATTTTCTGTCTAATAGAGCAGTTTCAAATATTTCTGATCTAATATTCTTGTAGTTTCCAATATTTTCTATGTAATAATCTGTGTAGTTTCTAATAATTTCTAATATTTTCTGTTAATATTCAGAGCAGTTTCTAATATTTCTGATCTAATATTCTGAGTAGTTTCTAATATTTTCTGTCTAATATTCTGAATAATTTCTAATATTTTCTGTCTAATAAAAGCAGTTTCTAATATTTCTGATCTAATATTCTGAGTAATTTCTAATATTTTCTGTCTAATATTCTGAATAATTTCTAATATTTTCTGTCTAATATTTGAGCAGTTTCTAATATTTCTGAGTAGTTTCTAATATTTTCTGTCTAATATTCCGAATAATTTCTAATATTTTCTATCTAATATTCTGAGCAGTTTCTAATATTTCTGATCTAATATTCTGGTAGTTTCTAATATTTTCTGTCTAATATTCTGAGCAGTTTCTAATATTTCTGATCTAATATTCTGAGTAATTTCTAATATTTTCTGTCTAATATTCTGAGCAGTTTCAAATATTTCTGATCTAATATTCTGTGTAGTTTCCAATATTTTCTATGTAATAATCTGTGTAGTTTCTAATAATTTCTAATATTTTCTGTCTAATATTCTGAATAATTTCTAATATTTTCTGTCTAATATTCTGAGCAGTTTCAAATATTTCTGATCTAATATTCTGTGTAGTTTCCAATATTTTCTATGTAATAATCTGTGTAGTTTCTAATAATTTCTAATATTTTCTGTCTAATATTCAGAGCAGTTTCTAATATTTCTGATCTAATATTCTGAGTAGTTTCTAATATTTTCTGTCTAATATTCTGAATAATTTCTAATATTTTCTGTCTAATATTCTGAGCAGTTTCTAATATTTCTGATCTAATATTCTGAGTAATTTCTAATATTTTCTGTCTAATATTCTGAATAATTTCTAATATTTTCTGTCTAATATTCTGAGCAGTTTCTAATATTTCTGAGTAGTTTCTAATATTTTCTGTCTAATATTCTGAATAATTTCTAATATTTTCTATCTAATATTCTGAGCAGTTTCTAATATTTCTGATCTAATATTCTGAGTAGTTTCTAATATTTTCTGTCTAATATTCTGAGCAGTTTCTAATATTTCTGATCTAATATTCTGAGTAATTTCTAATATTTTCTGTCTAATATTCTGAGCAGTTTCAAATATTTCTGATCTAATATTCTGTGTAGTTTCCAATATTTTCTATGTAATAATCTGTGTAGTTTCTAATAATTTCTAATATTTTCTGTCTAATATTCTGAATAATTTCTAATATTTTCTGTCTAATATTCTGAGCAGTTTCAAATATTTCTGATCTAATATTCTGTGTAGTTTCCAATATTTTCTATGTAATAATCTGTGTAGTTTCTAATAATTTCTAATATTTTCTGTCTAATATTCAGAGCAGTTTCTAATATTTCTGATCTAATATTCTGAGTAGTTTCTAATATTTTCTGTCTAATATTCTGAATAATTTCTAATATTTTCTGTCTAATATTCTGAGCAGTTTCTAATATTTCTGATCTAATATTCTGAGTAATTTCTAATATTTTCTGTCTAATATTCTGAATAATTTCTAATATTTTCTGTCTAATATTCTGAGCAGTTTCTAATATTTCTGATCTAATATTCTGAGTAGTTACTAATATTTTCTGTCTAATATTCTGAATAATTTCTGTTTAATATTCTGAGCAGTTTCTAATATTTCTGATCTAATATTCTGGTAGTTTCTAATATTTCTGATCTAATGTTCTGAATAATTTCTAATATTTTCCGTGTAATATTCTGAGCAGTTTGTAATATTTTCTATTTAATATTCTGTGTAGTTTCAAATATTTCTAATATAATATTCTGAATAGTTTCTAATATTTGTTATCTAATATTCCATGGAGTTTCCAATATTTTCTATGTAATATTCTGTGTAGTTTCTAATATTTCTAACATAATATTCTTTGTAGTTTCTAATATTTATAATATTATATTCTGAATAAGTTCTAATATTCTGTGTAGTTTTTAATATTTCTATCCTAATTTTCTGAATAGTTTCTAATGTTTTCAGTGTAATATTCTAAATATTTTTTAATATTTATAATATAATATTCTGAATGTTTGGAATTGTGAAAAAAATCTCATGAGTTTAAATTTTGTTATCTTAAGTTAAAGTAAAATTCAGAGTTACACGAGGACTTGCCTATTTTACTTTTTGTTAAAGGAGAAGCAAAGCTTCAACAAATTTAGAACCATTACTCTAGACCGATTTAATATTGCTAATACTTGGAGTTTGAAACAAAAAAAAAAAAAAGTGATATAACTTAATAAGTAAGCTAAGTTATGTGTTCTTTTCAGAAAAAGCAATTTCCTATAAAACAAGTATAAAAGTCTAATGTTCCGAATGCTTTAATTTTGAGTTAAAAGCACACCCTATTGTTCATATATTCAAAACATCGGAGATATTATGACATTTAGATGAAAAGTGTTTAAAATTTTTGAATAAGTGATCTAGTTTATGTTAATTAAGATCTGCTTGAAACCAGACACATAAAAAGCAAGTCGGGTTTCTTACTTAGTCACATACATGTTTTTGGAAAAACGAGGGAAATGTACAAGAAACACATTTAATGAGTAAATAACAGAATTAATTGCACCTTACTGTTGAGAGACAGAAAGAGAGAGTGTGCGATTGCATCAACGGCATGAAGCATATGCGGGACGAAAGTCCAAACGTCAACAACAACAACAAAACCACCGTTTTTCCCGTTCGCCTCTATTCTTCCCGAGAAAGAAAGAAAAAACGAACGAGTCGTTCACAAAAGGGTCATTTAATTTAACGGATAAGGAACGACCGACGGCGGGGCCCAATCACAACAGAGCGCGTCAATGGGCAAGGACGAAGACAGAAATCGGATACGGGGTCGGAAGAAAAGAAAACCAAAGAAGAAAAAAAAAAGAAAAGTTTATTTCTTCATTTAAAAAAAGAAAAACAAAGAAAAGAAAGGAAAGAAAGTTTTAAAAAGTGCCTCTCATCTCTAGCGATTACTACACGGACTCGAAAACCTGTTGTAAAAGGAGGAGGGTTGATGATTAAAAATCGTTTGGTATCTTGCATCATGGGTATTGCCGCAAGCAACAGGATGATATCAAAGTAATAAAATGTGATTGGGGGATGGACCGCCCCTTTATTTTGTTTTTTGTTGCACGGGGCCCCTATATAAGGGCCCCGATCGAGTCAGGAGTTTTCTGAATTCCATCACCATGCAGTTGTGGGTGAGTTCTCTCTCTCTCCATTTCTCCATTTCTCTATCTTTTGATATGCTTCTTAAAATATATATCAAATAATATAAATATCCTTATTTATGTTGCTTTGTATCTTAGGATATGTATTTATATCTCAAATGAATGTATCTAATATGTATCAAAATAATAAAATGTATCTAATGAATGTATGTAATATATGTTTCATATAATATTTGGAACTATACATGACTAAATATTTATACTTGTAATGAGTGGTCCTGAGCAGTATTTGATATAAGAGACATACTCGTATGTAATTTTTGTTCAGTATTTGATTCCTTTCTAATATATTTCTTTGAAATATTAATTCCCTCTTTCCCTTTATGATAGATATTTTTTGATTTCGATAGGGCTTGTATCAATGCATCTGCAGTTGAGTTTATACTCATTTAGTTGATGTTTAAATGAATGAAATGTTGATATTTTACCTTTAAATGATATGCTATAAATCATATGAATTTAAGAGTTAAAATTAATGAAATTGATGAAATTAAAATATTATTTATTTTAATATGGGTATATTTAAAAAATTTTCTTTGATGAAATAATTTTTTGCTTTATGTCTTGAACGATTAAGTTTAATTTCTTTTCTGTTTCTACTCAAGGTATAAGTATACAAGTTTGTTATTATAGACATTAAATTAATTTTATAACAGTTTTCCTAACAACAATTAAAGCTTATCTATGTGTAAATGACTGTATGAAATACATTTAATTTACAATTAATAATGGAATTAAAATAGATTTCCTTGTAATTTATAAGTTACTTATTCAAATACTTAAAGTAAACCTCAAATCTTAATATCCCACACATGCTTTTGAAAATTGTAGTGATAACTTAGAATTAATATTAGTTGCTTTTTCTATACTTATTACCTTTTTTTGTTTTGGATTTTATGTTTTTGTAAGGATTTGAAGAATTATTAATTAGTTTTTAATTTCGTTTAGCTTTCATTATATTTATTAGTAACAAAATTTACATCATGACATATTATTAATATGCTAAAAAATAATTAATTCAGTAAGTTAAAAATTTTCAATAGTAAAAATTCTCTTATTTATTTATCTTTCATTCATTTCCAAAGCTGGATTAAAATTGCACCTCAAAAATTACCGTTAACAATTTGTTACATATCAATTCTTTTAATCTACTTGACTGAATGGGCTTAAAAATGGAACAAAGATATTTACTCTATAAAAAGGCCAAATGAAAAAATTACATTTGATTTAATCATAGCAATTCAACAGTTTGAAATGAGCTTCCGTTAATTGATGTACTTTAAAATCCCTTTCCAAATCTCTTCTCGGATGGAGATTCACCCCAAAACAAAACCCGTTCATTCATTCACTGGTGTTTGCGTACCTGACTCGCATGTTAATTCACACGTTTTCCTTCAACCGTCAACAAAGAGAATGATCGCTTTTTGGTGAAAAAACGACTGGCTGCCTTGGTTCGTTGCAATACCAGGCGGAACTAGGTCAAGTCCAGAGGACCTGCACTCTATAGTTTACGAGACCTTTTGCACTGGGCCCATTGAATATGAAAAAAAATTAACTATAATCTCTGTTGTAGTTTTCAGTATCAATACAGCATCCTTGTCTCTGAAACACTTTCTTCCAAAGTAATTAAAATGGCAGTTATCAATCCTTTAAATGATCAATTTTTTTCCAAATATTGCTTTATTTCAGAATGATTCCTTTTAATTAAAGACAATATGCATTGTTATTATGATGATCAGTAAGTTTTTAATTCTGTTTTATTCATTCTTTATATTAGAAATTCATATAAACATTGAGGCTATACGGATTTAACGTAAGAATTAGAATTATAATCTTCTGATTCATCACCAGAATTTTCGAAATTATCCTATGATACATCGCTTTTATTATAAATGAAAAATGTATTCACTTTAACTCATTTTGAAACAAAATAACGGAAAGTAGATGCAAGCGGTCATAAGCAATAAATAACCCGCAGCTCCAAATCTGCTTTTTCGATAATGAATAACATAGAGTTAAATGTCAGTGAAACAACATGGAATCGCCATAAAATGACTGTATCCAGTCGTACGAAATATTTTCTTTAAAAATATAACACAATAGCTTAATATACTCGTTTTTATTTTTAGAATTAAAAATTAGTTTTCACACGAGATAACTCGTGATATTTTGAAAGGATATAATAAAAAAGGCATTTACTTTAATTCATTTTGAAAGAAAATAATGGAAAGTCGATAATAAGCAATAAATAACTCTCCCATCCGCTTTTTGGATACTGAATGACATCGAGTTGAATGCCAGTAAAATAACATGAAATCACCAACGATTGTTGCCAGTCGTACGAAATATTTCCTTTAAAAGTACAAGATAGCGTAATGTATTATATCTAATTTATACACTTTTTTTCTCTATATATAGTTTTTAGTCTTGAATTAAAAATTAATTTTCACACGAGATAACTTGCGGTGTTTCACAAAAACAGATTTGAGATACGAATATACTGGGATAATCCAATAATAGGTTAACATTGCTGAAATTTATGATAATTAGAACTTCTACTTCCTTAAAACATTTCCATGTTTGTATGTATCCAACGTCTTTAGAATACTTTAATTCCGATTTACTAGTATAGTAACAATGCTGCACTTTGGTAACTTACTTCTCAATTGTGAGAAACACTTTTCTACTTAAGGGAAATTAGCTCCGCGTGGTTGCAAAGAAACTATTTGTAGCATCTCATATAAGATGGTTCATTGAAAATCTCAGCAACTCATGAAATATCCCTTTTATTTAGATTCTCTAGTATTCTGGAAAATAAATATAATCTATATGTGTTAATAAATGTTTTACTCTTCTCAGAAACTGTTGCTAGAAAAGAAAGTTTGATCTCAGAATATAAAATAATATTGTTTACTAGTAAGCCAGCAGCTTATAATACATCTCTCGATATAAAATCTGACAGAGCAACCATCCTCCATACTATGGCACAAAAAAGAAAAGTCTTCTGAAAATACCTAGATATTCACTGAATTCATGTCGAACGTTTGTGCACATCATACCAAAAGCTAAGTACTTGCATATCGCTTAAGAAAGGACATTAAAAAGTGAATAAAATGAATTTCAATTTTTAAAATACAGAGAATAAACAACCAAAAAAAGGAAAGACATAAAACGTTTGTATTCGATAGGATATATTTGGTAATTATTAAATATCGCTCAAACTTAACATGTAAGTAACATCACTTATTAGTATATCGACTCACTTTAGAGTGTGTATATCGTATTCAGTGATGGCAACCAGCCCGTTCCATGTTTGAAAAGTCAGTAGAAAAATAGCTCTACTAAAAACAAATCACAATTAAGTAAAAATAGATGGAAAATTTTAACACTAACGGATTGATTCCTAAATTACAACAACAAATGAGATTAAGAATTGGACTTTTGATATGATTTGATTTTATACATATTCGTAAATGTAGTATAATTATAGTACTCATTCTCATTTTTCGAAAACTATTTTTTCCTTTTTAAAGAGAAGAAAAGTACAGGAGATATTTATGTGCAGATAAAAAAAAAGTTATTTATTGAGTAAATGTTGTTTAACGTTTTATAAAAACGATGTTTTCGAAATTGCCTTCCGAATGTACTGAAGCTTTTCGTCTTGAAAATAGAATTACATGATGTATAAAGGGAAAACCACAATTGCTACTATATAAGCTATATTGCTTGAGATATACCTGTACACGACTATACTGCTTGAAATATACCATAATAATAATAATATACCTATATACGTATATATTGCTTGAAATATACGTATGTACGATTATATTGCTTGAGATATACAGATTGCACAGATATACATAGCTTATATTGCATAGATATACATTGCTCAGATATACATATTGCTTGAGATATACCTGTATACGACTATGTTGCTTGAGATATACGTGTGAATGAAAACCTAATTCTTAATTTTTTTTTTTTTACCCCTCTTTATAGATCGTTTTCTTATTTGCCCTCTTGGCGATTGCCTCCGCCTATAAATCAGGCGGAGGAGGTTATGGAGGGGGAGGATATGGAGGAGGCGGTGGAGGAGGCCACAGGGGAGGCGGCGGTTATGGAGGTGGATATGGAGGAGGAGGTGGAGGAGGTAAACTCGGCCTAGGAGGCTACGGCGGCGGAGGTGGTGGACATAGAGGAGGCGGAGGCGGAGGATACGGAGGCGGCGGCGGAAAACGAGGAGGTTATGGAGGTGGCGGATACGGAGGTGGAGGAGGACACCGAGGCGGCGGAGGATATGGAGGTGGAGGAGGACACAGAGGAGGAGGATATGGAGGCGGAGGTTACAAGAAGGGTTAATGTCAAATAACCGTTTTCAAGTGAAGTGCTAGAGTTCCAAAATATCAGGTAATATATCACAAACTTTGTAATTAATTTGAGTAAAATATTGAAGGAATTATTAAATCGTGTATAGGAATAAGTTTTAATAAAAATTGGATAGCAAATGACGAAAAATCATATCAGTTTGGATAGAAATTAAAAAAAATTAAATTTTGGAATTATAGTCTTATAAACTATTTCATAACTTTGACAACAAATATCACTTCAAAATAAGTAAATAAATATCACATGTTAAATCAATAGAAATAAAAAAAATTTAAAAATTTCCTTACATTTAAATATAAAAAAATAATAGTTTCATAATAATAGGTTAGTAATAGTTTCACCAATAAATCCAATAAGAAGTTCAATAAGAAGATAATATATATGTACTTCAGTCCAGTAAGAAATTCTGTAAATGTACTAATAAAACGCAAGTTTTTAAATTTGCCATGAAAAACTAATATTAGTACATATTTGTATAATTCAAGCCTCGCAAAGATGTACTTCTCGCAAAATGTTTAAATGCGCTATAGAAATGGCAAATTAAATTAACGAAAATTATTTTAAACATAGCTAAAACACAAAATGCCTATAATAAAGAAAAATTACAAATTTTGGGGAGAAACATTTATAAATGAAAAAAAAAAAAAACCCCAACTTTAAAGATGAATTTATTCAATTGTTGGATTAAATTTATTTTTAAACTTCATAATTTTTTGTTTTACATTTTGTCAAAAAACAGATTATACTAATTTAAATTTTCATGTAAGATGTCAAAAATATGCTTTTTATTAATCCTTAAATAACACATGAGAATCGATTAGTATAAATCCTAAAAAACGAACAAAAAACAGTGCCTGAACTAAAATAAGAACTAAAGTTTCAAAACAAGTAAAATGCACATAATTAAAAAGGTTGAAAAAATACTTTTGTACTTATTTTCTAGACAAAGAATGGTTTTAATTAATTTTTCTAAGGCGTTACTAGATTGCTTGGAGGCCATTCAGGAAGAATGAAAACGTTTCCATTTCGAAAATAAATTATTTATTATAATTAATAAAATTAATTCATGTATTATTATGTAAATAATTCCAACTAAATAATAGAATGAAAAGATTGTATTTTTAATTGTTACATTGTACATTAAAGTTTGAATCAAAAATTGAAGGTTGTTAGCCAGACAATACAAATACATTATTATTTTTTTGTGTGATACGTTGCATTATTTTTAATAACATTGTTTTCTATCGCATAGAATTAGCATTATTTTTAATAAGGAAATTACTAATTTGATTATTATTAAGGAATTATTTAATAACAAATTCACTGATAAATAATTATAAAAATGTATTTTATATTACGCAACCATGCTTTATGAATTAGATACCTAAGACAATATAATAATGGTTAAATCTTTTGTGATATTGATACATTGAAAAGATATTGCTAAACTATACAAAATGTATGCTGTTATAAATGAATAATACATTTGTATACTTGATAAATGAAGACTAATTTGTTAATTTTTTTTTTTTTTACTTTACAGGTTATATGACATGAACAGAAGAATAATTTTAAGAAGAAATGTTTTAAATCATGTCAGTTCTTTAAAATAAAAATTCCTATTTTTTTAAAAAAACAAAGTTGTCGTCTATGATTTTATGAAAGTGCTTGAATTTTACTGAACAATTATTAAGAGAAAGTGAAATTATAGCTTGTTTGAATAATTATATTACATCACGAATGAAACAGATAATCTTATAACAGTTATTATAATATTCTTAGATTTTATTTTTGTATTTTAAACTATGAATTTAAATAAGTGATATTTATTGAAACTGTCTAATTTCAAGCATTTAAGATTGTGAATTTTAAGTTCAGAAAATTTAAAAAGCTTTAAGATAAACAATAAAAAGAAAAAAATAATTATATTATGTTTCAGTATTGTTTTTTCCGATTACAACAGAAACAAATATATATAGATATATATATATATATATACATACACACACATTTTTCTTTATGTAACTAATTTCAATTGACTCGTTAATTTTACCTGAGCGTAAAATAGTTCTTAAATAATCAAGATCAAAGATATATATAGAAATACAAAAATAGAAATTTGAATTCTAAAAATTAAGGATTATATTTCTTTGAGTAAGCTTTGTTATGAAAATTTTTGTAAAAAGATGCTTAAAAAAAGAGAAATTAATCTGTAGAAAAACACAGTAATACTAAAATAATGGCAAACAAAGCAAAGTAAATTAATTTTGAAATATAATGCATCCACTATGAAATGAATTTCCATAAATATTAAGATATAATATCTTACATCTGATATGACCATATAATATCTGAATTTATACCTGTATAAAGATGTAATTTCAGTTGACAATTATGTAAAACATCAAAAACCAGGATGTAATTTGAAATAAAATAAATTTTAAAAAATAAGTAAGATTTCAATCAACAAATATTAAATAAATTTAAATTAATTAATTCAATTAGAATTAGAATTAAAATTTGAATTTTAAAATTATGCAAATTACACAGAACATTAATTCCTTACTTATAATTCAGAAAGGCTTAATTTATTTAACAAAGACAAAAAGCTTAAATATTTCATTTAATGAAAAAAAAAAGAAAAATAATTTTTCACTGTTTAAAGGAGACTGTAATATCTAATTTTATCTTTCGAGAATACCATGTAAATAGGTGTGATTTTGATAAAATTATAAAAAAAAAAAAAAAAAACAACTCGAAATTCAACTTGATGACAAGATTATTATGACAAGTGGTTTATTTTAACAGAATAGGTCTTCTCAAGTCATCAAATGTTAAATACTTTCTAAACGAAAAATTGTGAAATTAAAAAAAATATATATTAAAATAAAATTCATATGAAAAGTATTCTGCGAGGAAACCAAATAGGGTTAAGCAATATGCAACAAAATGAAAGGAATAAAAGTGAAAGTAACGTAAAACTGGATTTTTCATTGAAGAATAGCGAATATGGAACATTTACGTATTTGATTGCGAAAGTTGTTATTGTCCACTGTCCATTCAATCAACATCTAAACTTGAATCGTTGACATATATATTCAACTTTGACATCAATTCAAACATAAAGCACTTTAATTAAAATAAATATAAAATTGTGTGGGAATATTCCTTGAAAAGGCCAACTCCTGTTAAAATTCTATAGCAGATATAAATAAAAAATAAAATAAAACTAGTTTCAGTTGACACATTTAATTTCAGTAAGTTATAAAGCCTACGTTTAAATGAAATTTTAAAAGTAAGAAAAGCTTTTATTAAAAAAAAATCATTGATGACCTTTTCTGTATTGAAATGGAAAGCACTTCCTTTGACTTTAAAACCTGTTTGTTGCGAAGAAGTTTGAACGACATCCAGTACTCAAAAGTATCGGATGATTTGAATACTGTAAAACAAATTTTACTTTAAAATGTAATCATTTAACGTACTAGATAAAAAATACTTTTTCTCCAAATCAATGGTTTCCATATTTTTTTATCTAAGAGTTGTTCTAAGATCTCCAGGAATTTGGTGGCTTCAAGTTTTAGAGCACCATATCAAAATAAAGGGGTGTTAACACAGTTTTTTGATTTTAAATGATTTTTAATATATATATATATGTTAAATTTGATAGCCTTTTCTGTTGAGCTATTATATTACAACTTTATTATAAACTTTTCTGAAAATATCAAGATGGATATTGTTCCACTCCTCCACCACAGTCTTCAAGAATCCATCAAATCTCTTCGGATGCAGCTTATAAACGGCTTGTTTTAAAAGTCCAAATGCACAATAATGCACAGCAGATACACGAAGGACTCCGGTGTTATGTATTTAAATGGAATAGCAGCAATTCCGTTTCATTTCTCATTTGTTCAGAATATAGAGCAGAAGATGATCAGTAGCCAGAGGGATGACCGATGGTCCTGATCGAACTTAATACATTGAAAATTGTTTGATAAAGTGATGAAATATATCTGAAAATAATATCTTTGAAAATATATAAAATCCAAGATAATTTTGACATTTTTTATATATTTTCCTTTTTATAATTTTCTGTTATAAGAGAAGCCAATAATACTGGTAATCATGAAACTTTTCAAAGCAAAACCTTCCTTGTTTTCTCTGAACCAACATCAGTTTAGGTCTTTTTTCTGCCCAACTCGTGGTTCAGTGTCAACCTGCTCCTCTGGTGAGCATTAGGGTAGAGGTTCAATCAGCTGGAGGCTTCGTTATAGAACCTGTTTCAAAAAATGAGAAGATATGATGGCGTTTGTGATGTTCAACATCTTGCCTAGTAAGTCGAAATACCTGAAATACCATGATGGGAGTTTTCCCAGAAGGCCCTGAGCTTATTTCCACGAACCAGTCAGACTTCTACCTACCGGTGCTCCATCACAACCGGCGCCCTGATGGTCAATTGGGTAGCGCTCTGGTTTCTGGTACCACATGCTTCAGGTTCAAATTCTGGCTGTGGCATGGATGTTTGTGATGAGTGGCTCGGAATCACGTTAAACTGCAAGTCCCTATCTAATTAGCCCAAAAGTGTGCACAAAATAAGTGTAGAGTGACAAACCAAATCATCTCAACAGAAGTTGCCCCCCTTTCACTCCTTCCATGAGACCACACTGGTTCCTGGACATGGTCTAGACATTGATGTATACCAAGTGGGATAAGAAAAAAAAAAGATAAGGATAAGAAAAGATGTTTTTTTTTTTTTTTTTCGGTAGTAATCTTTTTTCTAATGCAATCAGCTCATCTAATCAGCTGTAACAATCAGTTTTCACCTGACAAATACTTTTCATCCAAATTGTACTACAATGAGAAACATGATTTGCCTTTAGCCAGTGAACGTTACCTGTAAATCAGATTTTATAAAATTTGTTTAAAATTCTCACAGAACTAGTTACAGATTTTGGATAGTTTTTTGAGAGACTGTATTTTGTTTTAAAATATGGGACTCTTATATTAAGAGGTGTAGGTACTGTCAGCAAAAAAAAGGGACACTTTAATAAATTTTGCAATTGTCTCTAGATCTTCATATAAGTGATATTTCTGGAAATTGCTCGAAGAGAATTAACTTATAGCACAATGCAGATGATTAACAAAATTAATTAACATGGTTAATTATTAAAAATTCTTCCATTACAGGAACCAATTTTTTTTTTTTTTAGCTCAGCCGATTCATCGTGTGAAAAATAGTGATAAAAAATAGCATTTCTGTGACAAAATTGTAATTATTATATTTACAAATAAGGGCCAGTATCAGTATTACAATCACTTTCTTAATTAACTTTATATTATATTACCGTTTTCTTGCCATGATTATTAAAAAAATAGCAAGAAAAGTTTTCTTAATACACAAAAACATTAACAGATGTAAATAATAAAAACAAAATATAATTTTTTTTTTTTTTTAAACAATTCCTACTTTTTTTTTCACTCTATTGCAGAAAATCCTTTATAAATCATTTTCATTCATTTTTTTAAATTTTCTGGCCCCATCTATTGGTAGATACATGCAATTTAAATCTAAAAAAACTAAAATGAATTAATTAAATTTAATGAATGAATTAATATTTGAAAAACTGTAATAACCTCACGTGTCATCCACTACAAGTTCAAATAAATTTTTTTAAAGATTAGTGGATGAATAACAAGTATTTTATGACCGATTGAAAATTTGATCAAGATATAGATAGGGAGAGTGTGAGCTAATAGAAGGAATTGAATAATTGCAATTGTTTATTTAAGAAATAATAAGCACAGATGTTTATTATTTTATCGCAATTATACCATTTATATTCACTGAAAGCTTAGAATCCTCCTTCTATTGTTAAGTGAGTGATAAATTGTTAAAATACTTTACAAGACAGCCCAATAAAGTTATATCATTTTTATTTGCAAGTATCTTAAAATTTCTAAGCCAATGACATTAAATAACTATCAATAAAGTTTATTATTTGTTTTTTAATTTCAGTCTGTATTAAGTAAACAGGCCATTAAGAGTATTATTATTTTAATTCAAGGCAGCTGTATTAAGTATTATTTTTTTTCTCCGATTAATAGAAAAAATCGCAGGGTTTTTTTTTTATTGCTAATTGAGAAAACTGAAAGATTTTTTTACGTAATTGTGATTTAATAAAAATTTATTTAAAATAAAAACTTGGCCAAATGATTTTTTAAACTTTTTAGAAAGAAATTGAATTAAAAAAAAATAACTATTCAGAATTTTTATTGTTTCAATAAAATGATTTTCAATTTCCAATTAAAAATAATTTAAATTCTAAAATTCTGTTAAGTCGAATTAATAACGGCAGTTACATGGAATTAAAATGAATAAAATATGATAATAACATAATATTTCAAATTATAATATAATTATTAAATAGGGACATTTTAAAAATTTATGATTTAAAATTAATTCATAAATGATTCACTTTCTATTAACTAGTTATTTTAAAAATGAATCAATATTACTTTTAATAATTACTTTTTCATAACAAAACCGACCCCATATTTTTATTAGAGTACTTTATAAACAGACTCTTTTTTTAATTCCTTCTATTAACTCACACTCTCACTATATATATCTTGATCAAATTTTTAATCGTTCAGAAAATACTTGTTATTCATCCACTCAAGTTCAAATGCATTTTTTTTAACTTGCAGTGGATGACAGTGTATGTTAATACAGTTTTTCAAATATTAATTGAGTAATTAAATTAATTAATTTTAGTTTTATTTAGATTTAAGTTGCATCTATCTACCAATAGATGGCGCCAGATAAACTTAAAAAAATTAATTAAAATTAAATATAAAAAGAACTTTCTGGAACACAGTGAAAAAAAGTAGGAAATAAAATTTTTTTTATATTTTTTTTTTTCAACAATGATGCAGTTGTTTTATTTTATGTTTATATCTAATATTCATAGTTTGTTCTGATAAGTGTTTAGATTGATATTTGATACTTTCATTAAATAATTTAATATTTTCCCCTTTTTAATTTTTTATATATATTAAGTTTCAATCTACTCATTTATTTAATGTTTAATTACTATTCGCGTCTTATGGTCTTTTTCGTATTTCTAATTTAATGATTTTGTTTATATTTGAATAATGCAGTCTTGTCGGTTCGAGCGGGCCAGCATTGGGCGCCAGATTGTAGTGTTGGCGGTTCGAGCATCGCTATTGAAATTGGGTGTTGTTCGGTTGAGAATTGAGACACAGGTTTGAGAACACCCAGCTTTATTTACACACGGACAAACACGACACACATGCAATATTTAACACATTTAAAGACATATAATTATAGATTCGTGGAAGGATTCCACTTCTAAGTCGAAAACCCGATACTCAGGTACGCGCTGAATAAATATACTTCCTCTCCGGCCGAGAGTCTGTAGGCCAACTGGGCCGCAGGGTTGCATTGAATGTATTACAAACTAAACGTTTCTTAGCAAAAGCGCTTGTTGAGTTGTACTTCCTCTCCGATGAAAGTCTTGAGGCCTACTGATCATATTTTCAGAACGCCAAAGAGGGACGCTTATTCCAGTGCGTAGGGGTAAGCGCGGTTACACTCTTACATATTTTTTCAGAATTTTTTTTTGTGTGTGTGTACCATGAAGTTCATATCAAAAACGCGCCAACCGTTCAAACCAAAACTCGGGGGACGCTCTTGCCAGTGCATGAGAGGAAATATGGTTACAATGAAAAATTTAAATTGTTCGTTTTTTTTTTCCTTTTTTAATTTTATATTTCATGGTGGTATCAGATAAACGAATATAGTTAAAATACATATTTAAAAAAATTTCTTTTTTAAAAATAATTGAATTTTGTAATTTTAAAAGGTTTTCTCAGCAGAAGGTTTTAAACTTATTTTCATCTTTATTTTAATTTAACCTACATAATACAAATAGTCATTAAAATATAATATTTTTTAAATAACTAAAATATAATATATTTTAAATATATAAGGGAATGATTTTTTAAATTTAATATTAGGTAGATATATACTTAAAATAAAAAAGATCATGAAATAATTACTTTTATTGTAAAAAAGTAAAATTTTATTTTTGTCTAAGAAAAAAATAAGCCTTGAATGATATCGTAGAAAATAGACATCTTAGTTAATTTTGTAAGATTCTGATGTAGTGGCAGCTTTCCGAAGCACATTGAATTGATGCCACTCGTTTTCTAAAATATTTATTTTAATACATATATACACATACTATATACATGGCCTAGCATGTATGACGCATTCCTCGAATACAGAAAACAAAACAAAACAAAAAATAAATAAATAAATAACTAAGAAAATGAAATTCAAAAAGTTTTACAATACTAAAATTTTTAAATCAGAGAAATAAATAGCGAAATATTATAATAACGATTTCTATATTGAATCTGCAGAATATGAAAACCATGCATTTAAGAATCATCTAAAAATCTAATAACGATTAAAAATGTACAAGAAATATAAACCTGAAAATGTTTTGTACACATAAAAGGATGAGTCCCAATGTGACTTTTTACAAATAAAAGTTGTGACGTCATTTACCATCTGGTGGCGTTAATAATAAAAAATAAGACTTTTTTTCATTAAAAATAACTAATAAGAAAGTTTCAAAATTTTTAGTTAAGCACTATGCAGTCATTAACAAACTCAAACAGAAAAATTGGTCTTTTTGAGTGCTATAATTTTTAAGTTTTAAGATATGCGGATAAACAAACAAATCACGTCAATCTCTCATAGAGATGATAAATTTTGAAGAAAAAGTTAAAATAAATATAGCTGCACTGTAAACTTAATTTCACAACTATGTATTTTTTTTCGTACTGTGCCTAAAGTGTTGTTCTCAGCTAGAGGGCGTTTTAACAGTAAGGATTGTCACAAAGACCAGATGTGTAGCAGATTCAGATCTGCTTAAATAGCTCTGGAGGATCTGCTATTCTTAATCATAATTCAGCGGCCTGATGGCCAAGTGGCTAGCGCTCTGACTTTGGTATCACAGGCTTCAGGTTCGAATCCGGGCGGTGGCATGGATGCTTGTGAGTGGTTCGAATCCATTTTAAACTGTAGGTCCCGGTCTATTTAGCCCTCGTGTGCCCAAGATAACCGTAGATCGACAAACGAAACCAAATCATCATAATTCAAAACAAATACTCATAAGGAGGACATTCGGAGGCTAACAATCTCCGTTTTGAGGTCAATGAAAAGACTTACGGATTAACCTCCGTTTGTCAAATTTTTGAACCAGATTTTCCTAACTTTGAAACATTACGCGTTTACCATCAGGCCGTTCGTATCCTTGTTTCGCAAAAAAAGAAGCACAACACTTTGGTCTATGTTATTGTTTTAATATGCGAAAAAAATTTTGTGAACCGATTTTCTGGGAGAGTTGAGAAGCAATGGATAAAATAAAACAAATGAAAAAAAGAATGGTGTAGATTATTCTACAATGTAAACGTATGTAGGGCCTACGGCAAGAAGTAGTAGGCTACATATATATGGAAGTTTATACAGCAAGTCACTGAGGTTTCTGCAGTCGTTGGTGGTGTTTGCAAAAGGTAGTGGGTCCATTGGTGGCAATGGATTTCCTTGGACCCCGTGCCACCTGTACTCACGTTGTCAATCTGTATATACCTTTGGATTTCTCTTGAGTCCATTTACTTTTTGCAGTACGTTTCCTTGGAGTTTACTTCCATCTTTTGCCGCATATAAAAGCCGACAGTATAAAATTATTTTATATAAAATTACAGTTTTAAATTATTATCTGATTTAATTTATACGCCTTTTGTACGTATAAATTTAGAATTTAGTCGTAGAGACACATGATTTTTGGAATGCATATTACTATTTTATTGCATTTCCAAATGCCAAATTCTACAAGGAAGCCTCCTGAAGGTCGAAAGGAAGATGAAGAATTTTACATTATATTGCAATGCAAAATTTGAGAGAAGTGTGGCAGAATGTCCCATGATGGCTCTTAGGTAACTCTACAACAGAGTATGCATTTGTCTTTAACAGGTTAACAGCAGAGTTGCTGCTTAGAGACACATGATTCCATAGCATCTTATCAGATATTCAAAATCAGCTTATTTTATTGTATTTACTAAGTATTCTATAAGAAAGCATCCTAAAAGTCGAGTCGTACCTGAGTTTAATTACTAAATGTTCTCCTGTTAACTTGTAGCCCACATTACCACTACGCCACGTGTGGGGATTATTGAATTTATTTTGGTTATATTTATCGATTAGAAGATTTTAATCAACTATCCCTACGACAAAAAGAAGCTCACGTAGATGAATACACGCATCTGGTAATAGGTCTCCTAATAAATATGTTTAAAGAGCATATACAGGGTGTCCAAAAATCAATGCAAGATATTGTGTGAAATCTGAATTAATTTTGGGATACTCTAAATATATTAATATGAGCATATATAGAGAGAGATGAGAGCACATATATATATGTTATATATGTTTAAAAACTAAAATAAATTTCATATAGACAAATAAAAAACTTTAAGTAAAGTAATAATTTATCATAACTGTCGTTCCACGTATGTCGTTCACGAAAACAGTTCATTGACGAGAAGTGAACAGAGATATCGAATGGCCTTCAGAAAGGACTTTTAGAGGTATTTATAGTGTGAACAATTGCACCTATAACTCGACTTTCATGATGGTTTCTTTTTAGAAATTGCTATTTGGAACTTATTTGCCAATTCTGTAATAAGTTGTTTTCGCATACTGTTGGCATATGATGCCATATGGTTCTTTGCTCTATAGCTCCCACCTACCGATGTGGAGGGAAAGAAATTTAGGGGTAATTGTCCTGCATTTTCGTGTCAGTGAAAACCCGAAAAACTTCCACCAGGCAGTTTAACTAACGATGCAAGATGCTTCACACACTATAATCGGCCTCAAGTCTCGTTGTTACAGAAAGCAGTGATTACAACAATGCTTCCAGCAGATTCCTCCTGACGGCTAGCTGCGCACGTTACCACTGTGTTGTGACCAGGGCCGGATTTTCCTAAGGCTAATTAGGCTTCAGCCTAGGGCCTCAAGATCAAGAGGGGCCTACATTCATATTGTTAGCAAAATTAGAATTACACTATTCTAAAAACAGTAAACACTAAAACACTGAATCGAAAAAAAAGAGAAATTTTTCTAATTTACTATTTCTTTTTAAATGTATACTTGGATTGAATCAATTCTTAAATAAAATAACTATTAACATAAAAATTTAAGATGATATACAATTTGATATTTTCTTTTTTGGGATCTGGATTTTGTTTGAATAAAGTGTCCTTTTTGGTTTAGTTTAAAACTTAAAATTCATAGTAATTCATACTTAAAACTTAAAAGCGAAATATAATGAAATAAATTTATCTGAAGTGGATTTTTTTAATCTCCAATGTATTAAATATATTTAATTTAATTTGTTAGAAAATATGATAATTTTTATTCCATATTTTATTTTCGTAGTCAAAGATTTTTATTATTTGAATTTTGTTTACTTGTAAATGTTGTGTGTTATGTTTGATGAGTTATTGTTACAAGTTCTATAAAGGGTGCTGAGAATAAATGTCCATATAAGTGTTCTCTACTTTTTTTTTTATTTATTATCCGTGCCACATTTTTTATAAAGATTAGTACCCATCACAACATGTTTCATTTAACATATTGCTATATATCACAGTACTGATGTATTTCATTATTATCTCTCGTGTCATTTACAAACTTAAAAAATGGGAGGTGAAAGGGCCTCATAAGTGAAATAGCCTATGGCCTCTTTTCATAGAAATCCGGCCTTGCGCATGACGGTTAGCTTTTATCACTGGGTCGTTTTGGAAAGCATTACACTTTTAATCAACGAGAAAATAAATTCTTGTGGATGTATTAAATTCTCCCCTGTACAGCTCCTGCAAGATAAACAAACCGTAAATGGGAACAAACCCATTTGCGGTTTGTTCCCATTTGCGATTTAAAACAAACCGCACATGGGAAAATTCCCTCTGATGTTCTGCGCGGGCCAAGATCAAAGCTTAAAGAGATCACAAGTGCAGGGAAAGGGGGAGACACATGAGGATAGACACATACAGTTTCTGGTTGGTGCCCTGAGGACCGTTGAAGGAGGCCACCAGGAATGACGAAGTTTTGGAAAAGGTACAGCTTTCTGCCAAGTGTTTAAGATTCATGGGCAAGTAGTTCATTGGGTGGATTTGTTTGTTGAATAGTTATTTACATTGTAAACAAGTTTATTGTATTGTTGAAAACTCATCTAATAAATGTGGGCGATTGAATTTGTTTCCAGTTGTGCATAGAGTAAAAAATTTCTTTTCCTATTCCCCCTCCCCTCCCCCTTATGCACATCTTGATCTGTCAATGTTGTTACAAAAGTTATGTTATAAGGCATAAAAGTATCTGTTGTAATTTCTAATTATAAGGATTGATAATGCCGATTCAACTTCCAATTATCTATTTATGTTAAATCATCGGATAATATGATTGTAAGTGATTCTCTGTTATAATTAGTGGATCAGGTCTATGATAATCAGTGGATCAGATTGTCTATAATAATTCTCTATAATAATCAGTAGATATTCTATAATAATCCTTTGTAAAAAATAATGACTTTGACGTCATTCAAGTCCAAATTTTATGGTTATGATACCATTGTTTCGGGAGTGTGGTGACCTTAGTAGAATAGTACCAACGTAGCCTTTGAGTCAGTCAGTCTTTGCTTATCGGCACTCTTTTTGGATCCAATAGGGCTCTACAACACCTGACTTATTGACCTTTGAGTGTCGTAAAAGCAGACTAAAATAGGTACCCAGTGCCCAGTTGTTTAGATGGATACCATGCCCCTGGGGATTATATCAGGGGACTGTCCTCCAGTTAAGGGTTGGGCGTGGGGTTGACAACTCCATCCCGTAAAAATCCTCACCGTTAAGAAATCCAATGAAGAAAATAACCGACAGATCTTACAAATATGGATTGCAATAAGGATGATGGGAAAACGGAATTAAAGGCTAAGAATTGAGGACCCTTGTCACCCAGAGAAATGCACGGAAATCTCTTCAAAGGATCCCCTGTTCTAGTTATACCCTATTATTAATCCCTAGTTCTAGTTATCAAGATTCGCAAGTTTGTGGCCAATGCTAAGGAGCATAAATGTCCCCGCATCAGAAGTAAAATATATCCAAAATTATTAAGTGGGAAGAAAACTTAAATTTTTCATGTTTAAGATAAAAAAAAAAATATACATAGCATACAGATGCTTCAAACAACGTTTAAAGAAAGAGAAGTGGTACATATGGTTTACTTATGCTTCAGATAACGTTTAAGCAAAAAGAAAACTGGCATATATGGCTTACAGATTCTTCATATGACGTTTAAGAGAAGAGGGCGAGCATATGTGGGGTACAGACGTTTCATTACTCATCATTTATTAATATAAATTGTTCAATATAATTACCAGATATCGCATTTTAAAAATGTATCATCGCTCTATTCACGAACGTTTTAAGCATATCTTGGTGTACAGAAGCGACTTCACAGGGGTTAGCATATTTTAACTGTGAAAAGATTAATAGGCATATAATATAAACACGGGATTTCAAATAGTCTCATAAGAAGAAGTCACCTGGCGTAAAGTCCGAGAGGTATTAAATAAATAAATTTGAAGGTAATAACTGAAGGTATAGCTGAAGGTATAACTCTGGGACTCGTTCTGCACCGAATGTATACTTAAGAAGATTTGGTTTGTCTCTCTACGGTCATCTTGTGCACACTTTAGGCTAAACAGACCAGGAGCTACAGTTTAAAGTGGATTCCGAACCACTATAAACATCCATGGCACCGCCGGGAATCGAATCCGAAACCTGTGGTACCGAGCGCCAGAGCGCTAGCCACTCTGCCATTTAGGCCCCTACTTAAGAAGAAATTCATCCTATTCTCAACTGTGATATTAAACTTTATATCAATGGTTCCCAAATTATTTTGCTCTACCACAACCTTTGCCGAAAAAAATATACTCAGCAATTTACTTTCTTTAAACCAACAGACAGAAAAATGCAGCCAAATAAAAAATAATAGGCTTTAAATGAATTCTAATTGTACATTGAATGTAAATAGATATCATTATTTGGACATTAGAACACATTTACCACTCTTCGTAGTATCGTATTCTCAAAATGTCATGACGCGCACATATTCTTGCTGACGTTAGTTGGATTCACTCACAATGCTCAACACTTTTGCCTACCAGTGCTTACTTGTTTACGAGCCAGCCGGACTGGAATGCCAATAGGATTATAGATTGCATGCTGCGTGTTTACTTGGAAAAAAAAGATGCTACATTACGTCATAAAACAGGTGAAATACGTAAGATTATTTTTTTCTATGCTTTTATATCTTCTTTTAATCTTTTACGCTCTCATTATCTCTTTAATTGTGTTAACACTTTGATTGCTTCTCACGTTAGGATGTGTTCATAATTATTGCAACCATCGTAGAAATGTTGCTTTTCCCGAAAGCGATTTATTTTTTATAACAAAAATGATTTAGAAGTAGTCATAGAACACGATTATGTGTATCATACTGAATACTAAGTAGATAGAATAGAATTTCCTGATAGAATATTTTGACTAGAGGCACTAGAAGTAAAATTATATCTTAGATGCTACTTTACGCACTGGCGCGTGATATGTAAAAAGAAACAAAATAATGAAAATAAGTGACAAAAGACATTATTCAATTCCTTCTATTAGCTCACATTCTCCCTATATATATCTTGTTCAAATTTTCACTCGTTTAATAAAATACTTTTTTATTCATCCACTCAAGTTCAAATACATTTTTGGAACTTGTAGTGGATGACACTGGATGTTAATACAGTTTTTTCAAATATTAATTCGGTAATTAAATTTAATTAATTAATTTTAGTTTTATTTTAGATTTAGGTTGAATATATCTACCAATAGATGGCGCCAGATAAACTTAAAAAAAATGAATGAAAATTATTTATAAAAGACTTCTTGCAATGTAGTGAAAAAAAAAGTAGGAATTGACTTTAAAATTGGGAAAGGAATTGACTTTAATTTTTTTTTTTTTTTATATATATTACTTGTTTTTTTATAACAAATATGATTTAGAAGGGGCCATAAAACACGGTTATGTGCATCATACTGAATACTAAGTAATACTCATATCTGCTTAATGCAATTAGCAATTCAGACAGCTAATTTTTATGCCATAAGCAAGGGCTGCACCGCTGTTACTCATTTAGCATTACCCAGGTGGCGCGTGTAGCTTTGAAGATATACTACAGACACGAGTAACACTACCTCTACAACGCTCTGCGATCAAATTGAACAGGGACCTACAGTTTAAAGTGGATTCGAACCTGGAACCGGGGGGTACTGAGGGCCAAAGCGCTAGCCACTCGGCCATCAGGCCCATTAGTAATACTCAAATATTTCCTGATAGAATATTTTGACTAAGCGCTGTGATAGGCACTAGAGATAAAATTATATCTCAGATGTTAGAATACGCACTGGCGCGTGATGTGTAAAAAAGAAACAAAATAACGAAAATTAGTGCAAAAGGCATTATTATTTTTGTATGATACTCACTAATGAATATTTAATGCGAATCAATTATTATAAGTTGGTTACAATGATATGTAATTCGAAATATCCTGACACGTTGGTTGGTTGAGCCCACAAGGCACAGCGACCAGACTTGGCCATGCTGCGCCAAACAACAGTACTTTTTTCAATTCCTGCTATTAGCCACACTCTCCCTACATATATATATCTTGTTCAAATTTTCAATCGTTCATAAAATACTTTGTATTCATCCACTTGAGTTCAAAGACATTTTTTTTGAATTTGTAGTCGATGACACTGGATGTTAATACAGTTTTTTCAAATATTAATTCATTTAATTAAATTTAATTCATTAATTTTAGTTTTATTTTAGATTTAAGTTGAATATATCTACCAATAGATGGCGGCATATAACTTTAAAAAAATGAATGAAAATTATTTATATAGGACTTTCTGCAATGTAGTGAAATTTTTTTTATATTACTTGTTTTTTTATAACAAATATGATTTAGAAGGGGTCATAAAACACTATTATGTGTATCATACTGAATACTAAGCAATACTCATATCTGTTGTTCTAATGCAGCTGGCAATACAGAAAGTTATTTTTTATGCCATAAGCAAGGGCTGCACCTCCGTTACTCATTTAGCACTACCCAGACGGCACGAGTAGCGTGAAGATATGCTACGGGCACAAGTAACACTACTCCTACAACTCTCTACTATCCTATTAGACCGAGGCCAACTGTTTAAAGTGGATTCCGAACCACTGCAAACATCCCTGTCACCGCCGGGACTCGAACTCAAAACCTGTGGTACAGAGCCGTAGAGAGCTAGCCACTTTGCCATCAGGCCCTAAAAAAACTAATTTATATATCTCCGTAATATCTTTTATTTTTAGTCACCAAAATAAAATATATGTAGCAAAAATTCTAATTCTAATAGGCTACGGACAAGAGTAACACTACCTCTACAACGCTCTGCGGTCAAATTAGACCGGGACCTACGGTTTAAAGTGGATTACGAAACAGTACAAACATCCATGGCACCACCAGGACTTGAACCCCTGTGGTACCGAGCGCAAGTCACTCGAACGTCAGGCTCAGTAATACTCAAATATTTCCTGATAGAATATTTTGACGAACCGCCGCGATAAGCACTAGAGGTAAAAGTATATCTTAGATGCCACATTACGTACTGGCGCGTGATGTGTAAAAATGAAACAAAATAATGAAAGTAAGTGACAAAAGGCATTATTTTTATATGATACTTCACCACTAACGAATATTTAATGTAAATTAAATATTATAAATTAGTTACAATTATATGTAATTCGAAATATCCTGACAAGTTGGTTGGTTGGTTGAGCCCACATGGCACAAGGGCCAGACTTGGCCATCAAAATTAGATGGGTAAAATAGAATGGGTAAAAGAAGAAAAATTTAATTGCAAGAACAGGTAAAATTCAGTAACAAGTAAAATCAAATAATTTGAAATTAAAATGTTGATGAAATATCTGATAAAATTGGTGCTTTTAAAACATTCAGTTAAAAAGCGAGTAAAAGACGAAAACAAAATTTTTATGGTGCAACAAACAAATTTTAAACAAAATAAAAAGTATAAAACCAATTTTAACAACAAATAAACAAAAAGGAAAACGTCAAAAGTATGAAGGAAAAGATTATTGGGACGCCCCCTGGTCGTGACACCTCTACATATCTAAAGAAGATGCGTCCCTGAGGAATGAAGGGGACGCATCTTTCCTGCACCTTGAGGAATGAATTCTTCATCATTGTCGTAACTGACATCACCTCGTAAGCTTAGCCAACACATTTGCAGTTTCATCATCTATTAGAAGCTTATTAGATTACATTTTCTTTTTTAGGATGTGAAGGCCCTACAGAATATCGTCTTTACAACTCATATTATTTTAATGACTAATTTACTCAAACCACATACTTTTACAACGAGCTACTACTACTACTACAACACCACATCACTGTGCTTAGAGCTGAGTTACCCCTATACAGTTTGGGAATGATGTGTGTGAGAAGACGACTGGGCTCTGTGGCTTTCCACAGTCACATGAGGCCGGGACTTACGGGCTAAAGTGGATTCCCAACCACTACAAACATCCATGTTACCAGCGGGACTCGAACCCGGAACCTGTGGCCCAAGCGCCACAGAGCTAGACACTTGGCCATTCGAGTCCCAAATTTACAACGAGCTGATAATCTTTACACCACGCTAATGCTAGCAGACACAACCTAACATATATTGCCTATTAAAAGCGGAGTGGTCTCTCAAACATCACTTCGCATGACGCATTGGAGAGTGATTGAATCTTTATCGTTAACGCAACATCACACCCTGGCGCGAGATTAGCATCGAAGTTGTTAAACGCCCCCCAAATACACTCAAATAACAGAAGACGTCTACGATTTCAATGGCAGCTTATAAAAGCATTTTTGCCGCAGAATGTTAAGAAATAAAATGTAAAACTAAAATAAAGTGATTTTATAAAAAAAAAAAAATTTTAAAAGTCAATTCAAATTTTTTTTACTATATTGCAAGAAAGTCCCTTATAAATAATTTTCATTCATTTTTTTAAGATTATCTGGCGCCATCTATTGGCAGATATATGGAACTTAAATCTAAAGAAAACTAAAATTAATGAATTAAATTTAATGAATGAATTAATATTTGAAAAACTTGTATCAACATCTAGTGTCATACACTACAAGTTCAAAAAAATGTATTTGAACTGGAGTGGATGAATAAGATATTTTTATGAACGATTGAAAATTGGAACAAGATAAATATAAGGAGAGTGTGAGCTATTGAAGGAATTGAAAAAAAGTGGTTTTATAACAAAAAAAAAAAAAAAAAAAAAATGACAAAATGGACTTATAAAAACGCAACTCAGAAATATAATTCGAAATTAAAATAATATCTCCCAAAAATACATGCAGGAAAAAAAAAATTCCCGAAAGGTATAATGAATATTGACTTTTAAAATTTAAATTTACACAAAATATATTGAATCGGATAGCAGCACAAGCAGAACGTATATAATTTTTTCAATGTAATAAATGTAATTTTTAACTGAAATCATTTAAAAATTTCAGCTTATCATATATAAATTATTTTACTACTTATTTCATTAATGAAAATTCATAACTCTAAGTTATCAATTTACATAATATTATCTTTCATAATAGTAACTTATCTTTAGACAATATTTTTGAAAAATGTGAAACAATAATATCTTTAAATTTCTTAAGCCAGACAGTTCAAAATTAAATTCAGAGCACAACTTGATACTAGGAAATCATAATCTTAATAACACATATTTCATGTAAATTTTAAAAAACATCATAATTAAAATTCATGTGGCGAATAAAGTGTTTAATTTAAAGAAATTTTTTTTTCTTTTATTTTTGGAAATGAAAATTTCACGTTGAGAAGATTAATTATCTTTAAATAATAACTTTTACTTTCTTCTACCCGTGCAATTTTTTGTGACGTCAGAAAACTCATACCAGGACACGTGATCATGTTGGCACATGATAAAACAAGTAATATAAAAAAATTTTTTTTTAAAGTCAATTCCTACTTTTTTCACTGTATTGCAAAAAGTCCTATATAAATAATTTTCATTCATTTTTTTAAGTTTATCTGGCGCCATCTATGGGTAGATATATGCAACTTAAATCTAAAAAAACCCTAAAATTAATTACTGAATTAATTACTTTAATAAAAAAACTGTATTAATATCCAGTGTCATCCACTACAAGTTAAAAAAAAAAGCATTTGAACTTTAGTGGATGATTAAAAATATTTTATGAACTATTGTAAATTTGAACAAGATATATATAGGGAGAGTGTGAGCTAATAGAAGGAATTGAAAAATTAAAAAGTTAGATGAATACTTTCCTTGAAATGCATTCTGTATAGATGATTCAAAATGGGATTTGTTTTGCAGAAAACAATAACAATAACTTTACTTAAACAAATTATGTAAGGGAAGAATAAAAAATTTTTGTACCTTCGAGTCAAAAGGAAATGAAAAGAATTAAATTTAACGAATATCATGAATATTTTATTTCTAATGTAAATGGCACTACATAGACAATTATCATTATTCCATAAGCAAGGGCTGCACCGCTGTTACTCATTTACCACCACACAGGAAGCACGTATAACTTGAAGACATGCTACGGGTACGAGTATTTATAACTCATTTGGCGTGATATCCTTCATTTGGCTACGAAATAGACGCCAAATTTCAAGGTTGCTACTTGGCCTTGAAAAGATTAAATCAGTTAACTTTAATGATCACATAAATGACTAGACAAAATTCATCAAATTTTTTATATCATATTATCATCATATATTTCCCATTGTATTCATTTTAAGGACATCCAAATAATTGTTTCAATTACCAACTTGATTAAATGCCATATTAATTTTTTTTAATATCCATAAATTTCATGAAAATGAGTTAAACCTTCAATTATTATTTTTTTTTCTAAAATTTGATGCATTTTTCCAAGAACTTTGGCTATTTTAAATCCTCAAACATGTGATAAAGCACATCAAAGTTTTTTATTTTTGAGCCTTGCGTAAGTTTTAAACATTAAAAAAAGTACTTAAAACATGCACATAGTAAGGAAACTTAAAAGCAAACTTATAATTCTAAACAACACAATCCGATTACAACATGATCTCAAACAACTTAACCAAACATCAGAACAACATTTACGTTTCCAACTATAATCTGAACACAAACTAGACCAGGGGTTCAAGGTGCGCCCTGTGGTATTCCAGAGAAATATGTGTCCATATAGAAAAATTAATATAATTATTCCTTTTCTGGACAATTTTCCTTTCAATGACAGCTTTCATTGTAAACAATTAACCTTTCTGGTTGCTTTTTTTTTCTACTTTTATTCTCACAAAAAGTGCCAATCAGCGATAAAGAGCCAAAAATGCTTGTGAACAACTAAGGGCAGTAATTTCAATGGTTGGCTACAAGGAACATTAGATCTATCGGATTTTCAATATCAAAAAGTTCCATTGCAAACAATGAGACTTCACCGTCTGTAACTAGTACTCCATTGAGTTGATTGATCATTTAACATTAACTGAAATTCGGGAATTGAGGATTAAACATAAAGAATAGTCTCTTAAAACCTTTTGGAATCCTATAAAAAGAAGAATACATGTCATTATCTGTAAAAGTTTGACTATTTTCAACGTCTTATTTATGTAAATTAGAATTTCTACCTATTAAGTGTAAAAGATAATTTCTATTTCATTAAGTGTATAAAAATAATTCCTATCTATTAAGTGTAAAAAGATCATTTCTACCTCTTTCTTTTTCTTTCTAAAGTAAAAGTGTAATTTCTGCCTATAACTAAAATGTAAAAAGGGAGGAAATTTTTAATGTAGTGACGAAGAAACGAGAGTTTGCTTTTCAAATATATTATCAAACTTTGGAGAAATGGCTCGAATACTTCTGGCTAATGTTTCTCATAAATAGAAGAAGAAATAATTTAGGGTTGCATTTCATTTTATTTCTTTAATTGTATTATTTTTTACTGAAATAACTGATTTAAATATTATAGCATATTTCTCAGAAATCTATACATACTGTGCCTAAAAGTATTTGTAGGATTTTAAATGTGCCTCTACTTCAAAAAGTGCGAGAACCATTGCACTAGCCAAACTCTGAGCTTAATGTTTACAATTAACATTGCTTACTCAACGTTTAAATTCCTTTCAAAAACAACTGCATCATCAGCACCTGCTTGCTTGCGCGACGCCATAACAGTTAAACTTTTTCTCTTCAAAGTCCAAATGCAAACTAAACTTCCTTGTTTACTTTTGCTGTTCGCCAGCATTTAACTTTCTCTGGTGGCAAAAGCTAAACTAACTGAATATAATCTAAAGTTCCTTTTTTCCAAACAAAAAGAAGCACATCTGTCACCTTAACAATGAAACTGTTTATATCAGCGATTTTCAAACTTTTTGAGTCAGGATGAATTTGAAACCCTACAAATAATTGCAGACTCACTATATGCTAATTTTTGTAAAATATGATATAATAGCTTAGTCAAATATTACAGAAAAAAATATAATGCGATAAAAAATGAAATGAAAAGCATTCCAAGTGTATTTATTCTTTTGTTTATGAGAAACATCTGCCTGAAGTAAAGTGATTTCTTCAAAGTTTGAGCATATGTTTGAAGAGCAAACTCTCATTTCGTCAATACGTTGAAGAGTTTTTTTTTTCGTTTTACACTTAATTGTGATGAGGTAGGTAAATTTAATTCACATAAACAGAGGGTTGAAAATTGTAGCAAAACTTTTAGATATTGACACACATTATTCTGTTCAAGAAAGTTTCAAGAGACAATTTCTTATGACTAATTTTCAATCCACTATCCAGTGGATATAATTATTAGTTCTTCGTCTCAAGTTAATGTTAAATCATCAACTCCACAGCTCACAGACTGTGAAGTTTCACAGGCTGCAATGGAAATTTTTTTTTTAACAATGAAAATCACTTAGACGCCAGTAGGTCTAATAACTAATCGTTGAAGTTATCTCTTCTAGTTTCTCGGAAATATTCTTTGGCGCAATATCACTGTTTGAAACTTTTAAGTGAATAAAAGAAGCTGGAAAGAAATAAGAAAGGTTAGTTGTATGTAATGAAAGCTGTTTTTGGACGGGATAACTGATAAGACTATAGTGACTGAGTAACCGAATTTATTTTTCTCTGGAATATCACGGGGTGCACCTAGAAATATTCTAGGGAAGACCAGTAAATCCTGGTGCACCCATTGAAAACCACTGGCTTACATAATCACTAACAAGCTTAGAAAAAAAAAAAAATACTCGTGAAAAAGTTACTTAATCATACGCATGACAACACAACACAATGCAAGTCAGACAGAACTTTTATAACGAAAATATAACCCTATAAAGTAACTGCCAACTAATTTATTACACAATACCACAATAATTAAAAAGCATAACGCATAAAAAACTAATAATACTTCAAAAATATCAAGAAATTTTTAAATTTTAATTTAATGCGACCGAAAAAGTTTGCCCATCCCTGACCTAAACAAATAGAGAAAACTCAGGGGGAATAAGGGTGATATAGGAAAAATAAGGGTGATGTTATACGCTCTTGGTTAAGTCATTGTTGTACAATGCAAGAAAGACACCTCGGATCTGTTTCTGCTTCAGTCACTGAAGTGGAACTGGATCTGGAGTCTTGAATTCTCATTTTCTTAAGATCAAAGGCTCTTTCTTTCCTCTTACGTGGCTCACTTTCTGCTCAGTTAATTATAAAAATATCTTTTTCGTATACCTTCGACTTTGCTATTAAATTCTTAATTTTTTTTATGTCAACCATTCTACCAATATCCCAATATCCCAATGAGTTGTCTCATATCCCAACACTTGACCAAACTCTTGGAGATAGGGCCGGATAATAAGGGTCAGCCTGGGGCCTCAAGATCAAGAAGGGCCTACATTCAAATTGTTAGCAAAATTAGAATGACACTATTCTAAAAACAGTAAAGACTAAAACACTGAATCGAAAATAAGGAGAAATTCTACACATATGACTCATAAACAAACATATTGGTTAAGATCAACTCTTTCGGCTCATTGGGTCTGTTCGTTTGTGTACACTAGACTGCACCAAAGTATAGTTCATGCGTTCTCTGATTGCTATGGCAAATAATTGACGTGCCTTATGCTACTAAGCTCTGGTTTATTCTTGTATAAATAAAGTGCAGATGGGTGTAGATTGAAAATTTAAATGCGAAATATTATGAAATAAATTTATCTGAATTGAATTTGCTTTAATCTATCAATGTATTGAATATATTTAATTTAATTTGACAGAAAATAGGATAATTTTTATTGTCTATTTTATTTTCGTAGTCAAAGATTTTTATTATTTGAATTTTGTTACTTTGTAAATCTTGTGTGTTATGTTTGATTAGTTATTGTTACAAGTACTCTATAGGGTGCTGAGAATAAATGTCCAAATCAGTGTTCTTGACTTTTTTTTTTATTTATTATCCGTGCCACTTTTTTTATAAAGATTAGTACCCATCACAACATGTTTCATTTAACATATTGTTATATATCACAGTAATGTTGTATTTTATTATGTGTCATATAATTTACAAACTTAAAAATGGGAGGTGAAAGGGTCTTAATCTACCAATGCCTAGGGCCTCTTTTCATCTAAATCCGGCCCTGCTTGGAGGTTTCATTTTCAGACATTTTTGATCAAGAATTTGTACTCAAACCAGTTTAGATCATATTAAATTGCATTTAGCTCCCAATTGCTTTGCTAAATTGGTTTAACTGGCTGGTTAGCCAATTAAACCAATTTAGCAAAGCAAAATTTGCTCATATGAGCATTTCGACTTCTAAAAAGTTTATTTATCTTAGGCATCAAAATATCAACAAAAGTGTAACACTTTCACTACACAACAATATTTCAGTTTAAGTTACACATAAAACAATAAACTCTGACCTGCATACAACTGTCAATAGTGAATTATTAACAATCCTGTCCCATCCATTCGAAGGTGCAATTAATTAAACTTAAACACAAACGATAAAATTGAACAATACATGTATTGATCCTAATTACAATCTCAACTGTCCTAGGCGAACTCAGAGCAATGATTTGTGTCCAGTTGACATCAATCAAAACAATAGCTGAAATAATCATATTGATTAATCTAAACATACTTTTTATTTTTATTCCCGACCAGAATGAAATATTAATATTGCTCATAAGATTAATAACTGATTTAAGAATTATAATTGATATAAGAATAAAATAATAATTGTTCTTTTAAGGATAAAAATAATAATGTCTGTTTTATGTCTTAGAATAATAATTGCTCTTTTAAGGATAAAAATAACTGATTTTTAAGGATAAGAATAATTGTTTTTAAGGATAGAAATAACTGATCTTTTTAGGATCGGAATAATAACTTATCTTTTAAGGATCAAAATGATCACTGTTTTTTAACGATAAAAATAATAATCGCGTTTATAAGAATAACAGTAATAATTGTTCTTATGAGAATAAAAATATAATTGTCTTTAAAAACAAGTAATATAAAAAATTTTTTTTTAAAGTCAATTCCTTCTTCTTTTTCACTACATTGCAGAAAAGTCCTTTATGAATAATTTTCATTCATTTTTTAAGTTCATCTGGCGCCATTTATCGGTAGATATACGCAACTTAAATCTAAAAAAAATAAAATTAATTCATTAAATTTAATTACTGAATTAATATTTGAAAAGACTGTATTAACATCCAGTGTCATCCGCTACAAATTCAAAAAAAGATGTATTCGAACTCGAATGGATGAATAAAAAGTGTTTTATGAACGATTGAGAATTTGAACAAGATATATATAGGGAGAGTGGGAGCTAATAGAAAGAATTGAATAATTAAAATTTTTTTCAAAACCAAAGAATTCTTAAAAGAATTTTAAAAATTATATCTAAGAACAGAATACCATCCAGCCCGTTGTTATTGATATCCATTTGCTCTGTAGTTCATATACTGTTTATTAACGGATGTAAGCGAAAACAACGATATTTTTTGAAGAGAAACAGTAAATTGGCAATTAATGGTAAACCTACGCGCAATCCCATTGGAAGGCGAATACCATGTTAGCGTTACCGCTTGATTTTAGTATGCAAGAACTCTACTCTCTCTACTAGAAATATATGATACTTTCGAAATTCAATATACAGAACACATGACTTGAAATTGTGAAATTGCAAGTGTTCGAGCTACATACAAATTTCTCAATTTAAATAATTTAATGTTTTGTGAAAAATAAACTTTTATTTCTTTTCGAGAGGATAAATTAATGTTTTAAATATTAACTTTAACTCTTATTTTTTCTTACCTTTAGACTTTCAGCAATCTCTTACCACAAAATATCGTATTCACACATGGTAAAAAAAAATTAATTTGATAAACTTACAATGTCAGTGAAAAATATATCAGTGACATACTATCAATAATATCAAAAAGCATCTTAACAATGCATACGAAAAACATTTTGAATACAGTTCGAGTACTGAAAACATACTAAAAAAGACGTAAAGTAATCAATACCTTAAAAATAAATATAAAATTACTACAGAAGAAATACAACTTACTACGAGATGTATGAAACAAATTCTACTGGATCAATAAAAATTCAACAACTAAATATAATACAGGAATAAATTTTTTATCTCCGATCTTAATAGTATATTATAAAACAATTTATAAATTAAGTGGCGTATCAAGTTTCCGCTCAGTAAGATAAAAAAGTTCCTTAAAGAACTTCAATTCATCATGTAAACATGCTCATTAAATGAATAATGAAAGACTGTGATTATATGGCTTATCATAATATTACAAGTCGTAAAAATCTATTGAGCTTAGAGCAATAGTTATTGAACTTGTCAGAGTTTATTAGTCCGTTTCTCCATTCATTAAGCAAATGGTGGACCATAATCGCTGATATGAATGCAGAGGAAGTCAATTGAGGTAGAATTCGTGCACTGGTGTAACCTGCTCCAAGTTTGAATTTTGATAAAGTAAAATAATTTTAACATAGTCGTCCGACTTATTTCTACAAGATGAGACATATTACGATGAGTTCTTCAGTAATTTTGTAATGATTCGTACATTTTACCCATCATTTTAGAGGAGGGGTGAGGACGACGTGAACCTCCCATACCAGGACAAAATCATGATAAAAACAAGTAATATAAAAAAAAAAATTTTTTAAGTCAATTTATTTTTTTCACTATATTGCAGAAAGTCCTTTCATAAATAATTTTCATTCATTTTTTTAAGTTTATCTGGAGCCATCTATTGGTAGATATATGCAACTTAAATCTAAAAAAAAAAAATAAAAGGAATAAATTAAATTTAATTACTGAATTAATATTTGAAAAAAATGTATTAAACAAGTTAAAACTATCACTACAACAAATCCACTACAAGTTAACATCCACTACAAGTTAAAAAATGTATTTGAACTTGAGTGATGAATAAAAGTATTTTATGAACGATTGAAAAATTTGAACAATATATATATATAGAGAGTGTGAGTTAATAGAAGGAGTTGAATAAATTGAATACTAAATCCTTACAATTTCAATATAATGTTTTTTTTTGCGAAGAATTCAATATACAAATACGATGGAAACTATGTATTCAAAAATCCAATTCAGAACTTAAAAAAGTTGTATTTTCTGTTCTGTTGTTAAATGGGGCATGATTCTCTAGGGGTCTGATGTGTTCAGTTGGCAGCTATTAGAGAATACATTTAATTTTATTTATAATATTGCATGTTAATTTTTAGCGATAAATAAATTAAAAAGAAATTTTATAAAAATACCTAAAGTTTTAATTAAAAGTCCAAGTTTTAGATTAGACAATAACTTTTTTTTCATAAGCCTCATTGCTGTGGAATTATTTTCAGAACTCACTTGATTTGCTGCTGAAGCTGTAACTGTGCTTGTTGATACTTGCATTACTGAACATTTCAATTGAATTTTCTCCTTAACATGGAATTTTCAACATTAATTATCAGAATTTTTGAAAAAAATTACAATTATTTTTATATTATGAATCGGGAGTGGGATTTCTGTTGTCGAAGAAATACCTAGAATTTTAATTAAAGGGACAATTTTTAGATTAACAAGACAATAGCTTTTTTATAAGCCTCAGTGTTGAGGAATTACCGTAAGCACTGAATTGATTTGCTGCTAAAGTTCTAACTGTGTTTGTTAATAGTTGCCTTACTGAAAATTCAATTGAATTGCCTCCTTAACATTAGGATGATAACATTGATAATTCAATTTCATTATTCAATTCCCTTCTATTAGCTCACACTCTCCCTATATATATCTTGTTCAAATTTTCAATCGTTCATAAAATACTTTTGATTCATCCACTCAAGTTCAAGTACATTTTTTTTTGTACTTGTAGTGGATGATACTGATGTGAATACAGTTTTTTCAAATATTAATTAATTCCTTAAATTTAATTAAATAATTTTTTTTTTTAGATTTAAGTTGCATATATCTACCAATAGATGGCACCAGATAAACTTAAAAAAATTAATGAAAATTATTTATAAAGGACGTTCTGCAGTATAGTGAAAAAGTAGGAATTGACTTTAAAAATCTTTTTTTTTATATTACTTGTTTTATATACATATATACAATTATTTTTATTCCCACTCCCGACGTAGATTCCACCAGAAATGTTCGATTCCCGACTCCCACCTTGATAAAATGATTAACAATCTTATCAAATTTATGATCCAAACATGCAGAAGCGCTAGGTTTCTCAGAAGTATAAATATTGCATTTGAAAATGCAACTGCATTCCATCTCCACAGCACTGGAAAAGAATATTTAAGCATCTTTTTCTGTCTTTAAGTCAGTATGGATCACTAAAGCTAGATTAAAATCGACATTCCAATATATTTTTTTCATTGTATTTTAAAGTTTAATTATATAAATACTTTCCAAAAGAATTGATAAGAGTTACAAGGAAATAAAATCAGATAGTGTCTCGCGATAAATATTTCACCATAGACACTTAGATTCCTCTGACGTGGACGGCATCCAAAAACGCAAATAAAATTAAACCTTTTTTTTTATTTTTCTGATGATGAAATGTGAATGCATCACGTCGCTGGCTAAGTTGTCAACTAATTTGATAATTTATCGCATTAAAGTGTCGAGAATCAATGGGACCATCTTCGGCGTATGTACGTGTGTGTCCAAGGTCGACGTCAATGCAAATCTGAGGACTTGCAGAGTAAGGAAGATAGAGGAAGATTCATAACTTTTATTTTAAAAAGAAAAAACAAGAAGAATTTTTAAATAATCTTCATGTCGTTGACGATTGCTTCAAGAAGTCGAAACCAGTTTGTGAGATGAGGGGTCGTTGACAAAAATCGTTTGGACCTCCTGGCATCATGAGACAGGATACCAGTGTGACTCGTCAGTGATTGGGAGAGGGGATTTCCCTTATTTATATTTTCTTTTGCAAGGGTCCTATATAAGGCCCAGCTAACCCTTTCGGACATACGAAAATTTTCTACGTTTTCAATCATGAAGTTTTGGGTACGTACTTACTGCATTGCTTTTCTCCTTATTTTATTTATTTATTCATTCATTCTTTCTTCAACGAATTCAGTGATTGAGATAAATCTTTTTGGACTTTATTCGATATGCACAGTTGTAATTGGATTGAAGATTCATATTAACTTCTATGAATTTGGTATTATATTTTTCCAACAGTTTAATCCAATTTAAACAAGATGTCTAGTTTTCATGTTTTGATTTCTACGTGTATCAACAACAGTAGAAATGTGGCGTACTTTTTATTCAAAGTTGGTGTTTTACGCTGGTCAACTACAATACAAAAATAAATTCTAACAATAATTAATGCGAATATAAATTCTACTAAATTATTAGCTTTTAATTTATTAATTTAATAATAATTTAGTTAGTTCAAACGTTTAGCTTTGTTAGTTCTTTTTTTTCTTCCGCAAATTCTTTAGCTAAAATAATTTTATTGGATTGATGATTGGTACTAACTTCTATTAATTTGGTTATTATATGTTTTTGAAAATCCAGCAGTTTAATCCCAATTTTAAACAAGATGTCTAGTTTTCATGTTTTGATTTCTGCGTGTCTCAACAGCAGTAGAAAGTTGGCGCACTTTTATTCAAAGTTGGTGCTTTATGCTGGTCAACCACAGAACAAAAAACTAAAATCTAACAATAGTTAATGTGAATATGAATTCTACTAAATTATTATCTTTTAATTTATTAACTTAATAAAAATTTAGTTAGTTCAAACGTTAAGCTTGGGATAAGCTTTGGTTAATTCTTCTTTCCATCCGCAAATTCATTAGCTAAAATAATTTTATTGGATTGAATAATTGGATTGAAGATTCATATTAACTTCATTGAATATGGTATTATATTTTTCGGAAAATCCAGCAGTTTAATCCCAATTTAAACAAGATGTCTAGTTTTCATGTTTTGATTTCTGTGTGTCTAAACAGCAGTAGAAAGCTGGCGCACTTTTATTCAAAGTTGGTGCTTTATGCTGGTCAACTACAATACAAAAAATTAAACTCTAACAATAGTTAATGTAAATATAAATTCTTCCAAATTATTATCTTTTAATTTTGAAAATTATTTTAATAATATTAGCTAAAATTGAATTGAATAATTGTTATCTGAAGATTCATTTATTAAGTTAGCTTTAATCCGAATTTCAGCAAGATGTCTAGTTTTAATAATTTTGATTTCTTGGGATAAGTTGGCATACAGTTTTATTTAAAGTTGTTTTTCATGTTTTATTTCTGGTCAACTACACTTTTATTCAAAGTTGGTGTTAATTCTACAAACAATTTAATTTTGAATTCTTCAAATTATTATCTTTTAGTTTATCAATTTTATTAGCTAAAGTAATTTTATTAGCTAAAGTAATTTTATTGAATAATTGGATTGAAGATTCATATTAACTTTTATGAATTTGGTATTATATCTTTTCGGAAAATCCAGCACTTTAATCCCAATTTAAACAAGATGTTTAGATTTCATGTTTTAATCTATATGTATGCGAACTACAGTGCAAAGTAAGTATATTAGGCATACTATGCATATTGGCTACAGTACTAAGATAGATTTTGTCAGTTTATATAAAGAAAAATTGCACTAAATTATTTATTATTGATTTAAAATACTCTAATTCCTAAATAATAATTGCTTGTTCAATTATGAATCTTTGAAAATTATTGATATTCATACTTCTTAAAAATTTTTTTCTTCTGCAAATTCAATGATTAACAGTTTTTTTTAACTAGACGAAAATTTATTAGTTATATGGTTTATATTGTATAACTATATAACTATGTATTTAATGTGATATGGCGTTAAAGAGACTAAATTACTGGGTTTTTTTTTAAATTAAGAAATGTTATTGGTGACATATGAAATTTTAAGATTTCGCAAGTTATAGTGATATCTGTAATTCAGCACATTCTAACGTTATGTATGTGAAGCATAGCACAGAGCTTTATTTGATCAATAACTCATACTCATATCTGCGAAAATTGTCCGAAATTATTAAATTTTCTTTTAAATTGTTTTTTAAATAATTCAGGTGAATGCTGAAGAAAATTTAAGAAGTATTTAACGCTGTATTAGATTGCTGATTTATAATAACATAAATTGACTTATTATGCTGGAAAAAAAACCAGTTTGAAATAATATAAATTTTCAAGTTTCATATGATATTTTTATTTTTTATGATATTTTAATATATATTTACATTGAATGTTTTTTAATTAGATGCTTTATCGGTAAATATACAAAACAAGGGAATCTTTAAAGAATTAATACATTTATTTTCATGTTGATTGATATTTTCTATCACAATTGATTTTAATGCAACTAAGAAAAGTGTAGACACTATTCAATAGTAAACACTATTCAATTCTGTAGAAATAACTTATCAATTAAAAACCTGTCTTTATCAATGATTATTCAAGTTTTTGATAGAGTCCTTTGATAATTCTGAGTAATCGACTTGATTGCCAATAACTCTTAAATTTTGATTGCGAAACATTTTTTTTTTTTCCTTTTACAAAATAACTTCTTTTAATATCTATTTGTTTTATGCATATTGTTGATAATTTTTTATTTATTCTCTTGTGTTATAATAATTCTGTTTTGAATCATCTAAGCAACTATGATTATGAGATTTCTGATTTCAAAAATTCGCAAAAGACCTCGCTCTGTTCTGAATATTATTCATTAGCGCTTCGATATCTTCATTCCCGAATGACCATGCAGTTTCTCCGCTGAGTCACAATTTCCCTCCAATTGTTTTTGTTTCTATTGTTTATTTTTTATTACCTTTTTTTAATATTATACAAAAATTATATATGCATACATTTTTTGTTATTCATTAAAAAAATAAAATAACTAATACGTTAATTTTTTAAATAAATTAATAATGCGTTTATATATAGCTTACTCTTTTTCTACCTAATCAATGAGCTTAAAGCTTAAGAAACTTCCCTCACTCACAAAGCAGGAGATGGAGGTTGCTGGCAACCAAGGTTCCCCGTCAACCTGGCAAATCGTCGTCGTGAACTGTTTTTAATGGATTGTAATGACATGCGCATTTAATAACGAAACATGCGGAAACGATTTATTCTAGGCGAATCAATCACGGATTGTATTATGACTGCATGAGCAGAAGAAATGTGCACAGAAAAGCTAATTTATTTAAAAACATCAATTTGTTAGCAAACCCAATGATCCGACGAGAAGATGATATTGCTGAAAAATATTTTAACTCAATTGTCTCGTAAAATATATATGATTTTGGCATTGGATGAGTCAACAGATGTTTCAGATACTGTTCATGCAATTTATTCGAGGGCGGATAAAAGCTATAAAGTGTATGCAGATTATCTCGATGATCGTACCATTCATGGCAGGACCATCGTAGAAGATATTTTTAAAGGAGTTGAAATTGTTGTTCAAAAAAACAATCTGCAATTGCTATTACTATTGTTAAGGGCAAAAACATGCATGCAAAAAATAAAGCTGACCTATAAAAATAGTCGAAAATGACTGTGGTTCAAAATCATTAGTAGTACATCATTCATCAACAATCTTTGATTTGAAAATGTTTGGATATGTCAGAAGTATTAAAGTCAGTTATATTAGCTATTAATTATATGAAATCAATTATAGCGATATTTTTTTTAAACTTTAAACTCACCATCGCTGGAATTTTATGAGTCTTCCACTCACACAGTTTGATCAGTTACATAAATTTTCTCATAAATTTGTTTTCCGCTTTCGGAACTACTTATATTCGTGAAAATCGTTCTCCAAAATGAAATATATATAAAAAAGATCCAAGTTAACTGATGAGCCTTTGAAATCGCTGCAAATAATTTTCACTAGTAAACTTGATGAACAGCTGGAAACTATCGTCACTGGACGGTTACAGTTACATAAATCTCATTAATCATAATTGTAGTGTTTAATTTCGCTATTTATTGTAAGTGTTTAGGAAGTCTCATGCCATTCATTACAGTTAAAAGGTTCAATTTCATTATATCAGTTATAGTGTTCCTTAAGGGGACTCGGTGATTTAGAATTTTCCAAAAATAGGATATCTTTTTTCTAGATTTCGAAAGTATAATCCTTTAAGAATATACTGTTAAATTTTTGTAATGATATTCACGAAATTTTGAGTTCTGCAGCCCATTTAGCTGAGAATATGCTTACTTACCCCATATTGAGAATATGTTTACCTTAAACTTCAAACTCATTTATTTCGAAACTACTTTTTTTCCGCACGATGTGAGGCAGGAAAAAAAAAAAAAACCCTACTCTGCCGATTCGTCTCAAATTTTAATATGTTATTCAGTATACTAGTACATATCGCTGGAACTAAAAAAAGTTTTCACGTTGAATACTTCTTATTTTTTACATACAAAAAATAATGAAAACGCGCCATTTTGTCATTTTTGTAAAATTTTTTTCATTCTAGCTCCTGCGATAACTATACTCATACTGTTTTTTTCGTTTTTTTGTTTACAGATAAGTGAAAGAGTCAAAACTTGACCTACCACACAGGTCCGTACAAATGAGGAGGGCAACTTCAGCGCCACTCCTTAACTACTTAAAAGTTTTTTTTTAATTATACTTATTTTGTATACTATTAAAGTGATTTAATATATCTATAAAGTTTGAATAACATTGTTAATTGTTTTCATAAAAAAAAAAAAAAAATCCTGAAAACTCGTCGAATTCAGGGGTGCTAGACCACCAAGTCCCTTTAATAAGTCGTTGCATAAAAAAAAAGTGATTATTGTTTTGTATTTACAATGTAATAAAAATTTGCGGTGTTGATTTAAAGTGTTGGTAAGCGAACCATAGTTGGAGACCCTTACCTAGCACACCTGAGATGTATAATAGTGATGTGCGAGGGATTAAACTTCACTCACAGAGTGCCGCCTTATTGAATGAGCAAGTCAAAGTGTGGTTCATGGGGAGGGGATTAGCATTCTCCTAATGAGTCCAACTGCAGGATAATCCAGACAACATAATTATTATCATCCTCAGCATATACGCGAAAGATTTTGAACTTATCTATCCAATTTCGAAAACACAGACAACTATCCAATAAATTTCTAGACGCAGGTTATTGTTAGGCTTGAAAATTTACTTATTTTTAGCGTGAGCTTAATGTTAGCGTGAAAAAAAAATCAACTATTGTAGCTCCTAATGTTAGAAAATTAATTCCATGACTTAAATTATTATTTTTTGTTCTAATGCAGCTGGCAAACACTTAGACAGTTGTCTTTTATGCCTTAAGGCAAGCGCTGCATCGACGTTACTCACTTACACTACCCAGGAGATGCGTGTAGATTGAAGATATACTACGAACGCGGAGTAACACTACCCTCGCAACGCTCTAAGATCTTGTTAGACCGGGACCTACGGTTTAAAGTGGATTCCACACCACTACAAACATCCATGGTTCGAACTCGAAACCTCTGGTACCGAACGCTAGAGCGGAGTTAAATTATTAAATACAAGAAATTTTGAAGGGATTAGGTTGATGCGAATATACACATTAAATTCTAAATGTTTTTGCAGATGATTTTCTTCTTCGCTCTGTTGGCGCTGGTGTCTGCAGTTAGTGCAGTTGCAGATCCAGGCCATGGTGGAGGCCATGGAGGTCGTGGTGGTGGTCACCATGGACATGGAGGTCGTGGTGGTGGACACCATGGACATGGGGGACATGGAGGACATAGGAGAGGTTAAAGTCTAGAGTAACAGCATTTTAAAGTGCCAGGTAAGGTGTCTATACTTATTGTTGCACAGTTTTAGATACAAATTCTTATCGTAGAACAAATTTTCTTCTACACAGATAAATTCCAAAAAGCGTTCTGATAGTGCAATGTGTCACCATGTTAGGCGATGCATGTTTATTTTGAACAGTGTACAACTGGATTTCTTTTATTAAATGAATGTATTTCTCACAGTAGATTAAAATGAAGTGAAAAATGCGAATGAAAGTTATGTGTTTGTTTTGTTTAGTTTAGTTTTTAAGCAGACGAACTTGCTCTATTCCACGACTATGTCCATATGTGTGCTGAAGAAATACGTAGAGAAATACTCTCTTCAGACGCATTTGGAAAAGAAGCCATTTGGTGAAGAAGATTAGTATGTTCGAAACTGCCACACATTCTAACACAATCACCATCGAATCTCCTTTTCTTCAAAAGCAGTAACTGAAATTCAAATATGATTAAAAATTTATTTATTTAAATCTCATCTTCCGGGTGACCCTTGATCGGTTTTATTTGTGGATAAAATATTCCCACTCTACGATCATTTTATGCACACTTTGAGTTAATTAGACCGAGACCAACAGTTTAACGTGGATTCCGAACCCGTCACAAACATCCAGGCCACCGCCAGGATTCGAACCTTCCGGGTGGTCAGTGATTGGTAGCAGGCAAATATGGATTTTTAAAGTTAAATTTCTTATATGACAATCGAGAGAACAAGTTCGGCATTTTTTTTTTGTTGTTGTTACGGATGTTGGCGGGATTATTTTGCCCATTTTCTGGGCGTTTATTTCAGCACTTCCTGTTTAAACAGATGCAGCAGTAATTGGTCAATTTCATCAGAATAATGATTATTTCAACACGCAGTAATTGTCGATTGTTTGTATTGCTTTCATTTCTTTCACAATGATATTAAATTGGAACAATGTTATATTCAACTTTGAATTTTTATTATGGTAAAAATCTAGAATCCTGTACCAAATCAACAAACTGTCTACCGTTGTCCTTAAATAATAGAAAACGAATTATTTTTAATTATCAGAGAATCTCGCAGGACATTTAGAAAGTTGAACCTTTCCCAATTTTGAAAATGTGAGGATTTTGTTAAGCTGTATTACATGCTTTCAATCTTGCGGAATGTAAAAAGGACTAAAATCACAAAGAAATAGACTGGGGCATATTTGATCAAAGTCATTCACTTCTAGGATAATGGATATATCAGATTAAACATTACTCAGAATGAATCACGTTAGAGGGTGTCTACCTACAGCACCAACATAATTTGAGCAAATACTACAAAGATAGTGTCAGTGTTCACCTCCTTCTCTTCCACCAGAAGAAGAACTTTCCTACTTAGTGATTTATAGTGCTATACCGGCATAAACCCAAGAGCTTTCGGTTCAGCTTTGATTGTCTCGATTCAAACCAAATCGCTTTAGATGAGAAATCCAAAGCGCTTTACACCAAACAGCTCTTGTTCTTATACATGAATGTGTAGATTAAACAAGCTAAGCCTCTTACGTATGCCACGGGCCACACATAGACGGATAATGATGCCCCATGCCTCCACAATTTCGAATCATTCAGGAAAAAACTCGAAAACTCCCGCAAAACCCTTTAAACACATTGTCACATTCGCCATCGGATCCTCGTTTCTGAAAACAGTGACTACAACAGACGCCATCAGAGGATTTGAACTTGGCACATCTCCTGCGCTCATTACCACCCACAAATCAGGCACGAATATATATTTTCTTGTTTTATTTGTTATTGAACATCAATTAAAAAAATTCACCTTGTCACTGTGTCACCCATGTTTAGCTTGGATTTTCCGGAATTATAACTTTGCAAGATATATATTTTATTTTGGCTACTAAAAATAAAAGATATTACGGACATATGTAAATTAGTTTTTTTAGGGCCTGATGGTAAAGTGACTAGCGCTATGGAGATCGGTACCACAGGTTTCGAGTGGTTTTTTTCATTCATGAAGCAAATGGTGGGCCATTGTCATAACCATTGATATGGGGCCTGATGGCATTGTGGCTAGCACTCTGGCGCTCAGTACGATAGGTTTTTCGGGTACGAGTCCCGGCGGTGACATGGATGTTTGTAGTGACTCGGAATCCACTTTAAACAGTTGATCTCGGTCTAACATCATCGTAGAGCGTTGTAGGGGTAGTGTTACTTGCGTTCGTAGAATATCTTCAAGCTATGCGTGCCTCCTGGGTAGTGCTAAATGAGCAACAGCGGTGCAGCTCTTGCTTATGGCATAAAGATTAACTGTCTTTGTATTGCCAGTTGTATTAGAACCACAACAACATAAATTAGTTTTAATAAATGAAGAAAAAAAATATCATTCTAACATTTGAGTGTTCACTATTTGTGTTTGACAAATTTCAAATTTGTCTCAAAATCTGTCTGGAAACTTTTTTGTTTCTTTTCTTTTCTTTTTTCATTTGCTGGACAATGTTTCGAAGCCTTATTTGCATTCTGAGCAGAAGACTTGTCCGACCACATATCTCAACTCAAGACACCAACTACTTTAAATTTTATGTTTACAACTTCTATCACCTGTCTGATGCCAACTGCAACAGATACAAAATAAGCGAATTGAAAAATGGAAAAAAAAAAAAAATAAAAAGTCCTTGGCCCAGTTTCGGCCCAAACGTGGGTTTAATTAACTCTTCCTCTTTGACTGCTTCATCGTGAATGAATGGGATAATTATACAATAAACTCACGTTTTTGTTTCTGAGAAACTGTTGTAATGCTTATTAATTATATATAAATAATGCCGCACAAGTCTCACTGTGTTTGTAACTGTTTACCTTTGATTCAAAGTAAAGAACGTTACAGACAAGTGAATTGTTACTTTGATAATAACCATATACAAACAGTTCTTTTTATTGTTTTATTCATGTATAAGGTGAAAAAAAATTACCTTTCCTTTCATTAGTGAAACGTTTGTCTAATATATAATCAAAGAGTTTGTTTATAAAATAGCTTGTTAACAAGGAACTACAGAATTGTTTTATAATTGCGAAATTTATCTGTATAAAAAATGGATAAAAAATTATGGTTATTATTTCTGATTACAAAAAGACTTTGATGATGATATTGTCTTAAAAAATCAAACATATGAAATAAAGAGAGAAAGTATGGATGGCTTTTTTTTGTTGAAATGACCTGAAAAATACTGTTTTTTTTCTCTTTATATATGTATATATTTCCAATTTTTTTATATTCTTAATTACTCTTTTCTTTTTTATTCTTACCTTATATTTATAACATTCTGAAAATCCAAGCAATATTTTTAAAAGATGTATTGTTGTTGTTCTAATGCAGCTGGCAATACAGAGAAGTTAATCTTTATGTCTTAAGCAAGGGCTGCACCGACGTTACTCTCTGAGCACTATTTGTAGCTTGAAGATAAGCCACGGATGCGGAGTAACAATACCCCACAACTCTCTACGATCTTGTTAGACTGGGACATACGGTTTAAAGTGGATTCCGAACCACTGCAAACATCCATGGCACCACTGGGACCCAAAATTCGTGGTACCGAACGTCAGAGTACTAGCCACTCAGCCATTAGGTTCATTGAAAGACACATTAATTTTACTTTTAAAAACTATTTAAAAAATTTCAAATTACTTTACAAATTACTATTACTTCAAAAAAAATTACTTTTAGTATTCAGAGTTTTTAACTAATAAACAGAAAGTAATTTCGTTCAGAAAATAATGTTAATAATCATTTATAATTTTTTAAATAACTTTTAGTTCGGAAAATAATGTTAATAATTACATATAATTTTTTTAATAAATTTTAGTTCAGATAATAATTTGCTTTTTTTTCTTTTTTTTTTAAATTTCAGAATTTGTTCAATATGCTAACGTTACTTTTGCAATTACAAAAACACAAAGGTTAGAATTTTTTTTATACATATTTGTTGAATTTCTTACTGAAGGAAATCACGTAAATATGTCTTATTTTTCCAACTAAATAATAGACATTGTTTCGTGAATTATGACACCCTAAACAAATGCACATGCTTGTAAACACAAAGCCAAGAGTTTTGGGAAATAGTTCATTAATGTTTTCGGTACACAGTTCGTAAATATTCTTTTAAGATTTATAACACATGACTTTCAGCAGATTCAGAAATAAAGAGAAATTATATAACATCAAATACAATAAACTTCCGTGCTTTGAACATTGATTGTTTCATTTGTCCATGCAATGTTGGACAAAAATACGATCCTCTGGACACACGCTGTTATATAAAAGAAACGTGACGCACATCTGTTAGTTTTCTTCGTAAATTCATTTCATAATGCTATTATGTAACATGTAAACGCATGTCTTAATTCAGAGATTGATGCAAGATGTTAAACATAGGACTCTCATGATGTAATGCAATTACCGATTTTATCAGCCAAAATTTCATAACCAATTCAATTTGGAAATTTCCTTTAAAAAAAAAAAAAAAAAAATTTTTTTAACGAAAAATGGATCTTTTCGTAATTTTGATAAAAATAATGAATTTACCACACGTCTCAAATTAATTTATAACCTTGTCCATTGTAAACAGTCAGAGTAGATGACGCTCTAGCACTCGGTACCACAGGTTTCAGGTTAGAGTCACGGCGGTGCAATGGATATTTGTGCAATTCGAAATCCACATTAAATCGTAGGCCCCGGTGTTATATGATCGTAGAGCGTTGAGGTAGTGTTACACCGCATCCATAGCTTGTCTTCAAGCAACACGCCCCCCCCCCTGTGTAGTGCTAAGTAAGTAACTGCGGAGCATCCCCTGCTTATGGCATAAAGATTACTGTCTAAGTATGTGCCATCTACATTAGCTGAACACACATAAAATTTTATGTGGGTTTCGTATGCAAAATTTGCAAATTTCATCTATTTTCTCATTAAAAAAATGAAGATTTATTAATAGCGCGATTGTTTATGTTATATCACTCTAAACCTTTAAAGTTTATTGTGAAAATTTGTTATCACCTGTCATGTTTTGAATTATTGTTGGTTAGAACTATGTGTAAAAGTAATTAAATCAAAAATAACATAAATGAAAGTAGAATTGCATTTAAATTTAAAAATACTTTTATTGTAGATAATGTGGGGTTTTTTCGAAAAAAATATTTTTATTTTCCTGCAAATGGATTTAAATATAAATGCAATATAACTAATGAAATGAAACTTATCGATGTTGATTAAATAACATTTAAATGATATTGTAAGCAGGTAGTGGGCGTGAGGGCTCATTTTTCGATCCACAGGGGAAAGTTCGTTGCAGTCACTGCTTTCAGAACGATGAAAATTAATTGTCAGGTTCCTATATCCCTTGTGCCAAATCGCCAAGTAAGCAATTATAGTTCACGTGTAACTATCACATCCATTTTCTATTATCTTTACCTACTATAACCCTAAAGGAATTGACGATATACTTCGGGTTACAACATTGGCGACTTTTTTGCGATACAGGATCAAAAACTTCAACATGAGAAAACTGGATGGTCTGAGCAATGTCTCTCACATAAAAGTTCGGGCTAGATGGTGGTAATTTTAGGGATTTTCTATCCTATGACACACAGATGAGTGACAATTCTCACTAATCGTCCATCTGGAAAACAAATTCCTTCCTTGGTTGCTCTTTAGTAAGTTGTTAGTGGAACTAGTAGCCCACTATGTTATGACTCATGGCAAATGCGTATATATATATGTGTGATATCTATGAATAATCTAAAACGCTTATATGTATATTTTTGTGATAAAAAACATGTTAACTAATTGATGTATCCTTTCTTTCAGTTTGCTACATGACGTGAAGAAAGAAGACATCCATTTGATACTTTTTCCCAAACCCATGTTTCATTCTTTTAAAATAAAGGCTTTAGTTTTTGTAACATTTGGTTTCCTGTTTTTATTTGTCTTAGGATTGTTTTCTATGATAAAATAATTGAGAAAATAATAATTTTAACTTTTCAAAACTAAATAAAAATTTCCCGTTTATTAAGTTATTATTGTTTATTTATTTATTTTTTTTTTGCTCATTCTTGATACGTCAAAACTTTTACCGTATAAAATTGGATAATCAATTATAGTAATTTAGAATAATTAAAGCTTATGCTTCATAAAACTCAAATTTATGTCAAAATTCGACGTAAATTTACCTGTCAATATCAATACAGGTATGCTGATAGTTGTTTTTATTTGGATTTAAACTAATTAATGAGTTACTTGGTACTGGATATATTTAATTTAAAATATTCACATTTTTAAATAATTATGTTTTTGTTTGTGTGGTACTCAAATAAAATCATTTGCTCAATGAGTTAAAAAAATTCCAGTTTAAAAATAAAATAATTGAAAAATAAAATAAATAAATAAATTATTTTTATTTAAGCAATGTTATAAATATAATTAAGAAAAGAAACGCGTACCCATTTCTTTATTATAATTAACAGAAAATATTTACGATTTTTTTCGACATTATATTTTAACTGATAAGAATTCGTTTATAATCAGAAAAGTCTAATGAAATCTTTTTTTTTTTTTTTTTGTTTCTTTTTGAAATTATTTAATTTATTGATGCATTTCATAAACAATTAATTCAGTAATTTTTTAATTTAATTAATTTTTTTAAATTTTTTAACACATCAGTTTCATATAATTGTAAAATTTCAATGCAATTTTTAAATGACAGAATGTAAATCGTTAGTAAGAAAAAAGTTATTCCTTATTAATCCATTTTGAGAACATTAACAAGTAATATAAAAAAAAAAATTAAAGTCAATTCTTACTTTTTTTTTTTCACTATATTGCAGAAAGTCCTTCATAAACAGTTTTCGTTAATTTTTTTAAGTTCATCTGGCGCCATCTATTGGTAGATATATGCAACTTCAATCTAAAAAAATACTAAAATTAATTAATTAAATTTAATTACTGAATTAATATTTGGAAAAACTGTATTAACATCCAGTGTCATCCACTACAAGTTCAAAAAAATGTATTTGAAGTTGAGTGGATGAATAAAAAGTATTTTATTAATGATTGAAAATTTGAACAAGATATATATAGAGAGAGTGTGAGTTAATAGAAGGAATTGAATAAAGACATTCATTATTTATACAGACTGACTACAATCCTCGATAAATATATTATTTCAAGAGCATTCCTGATATATCTTAGGAAAACAAAAACCAGGCTTTTGTATATTTTGAACAAAATTAACAAATTTGAAGTGATAGCCGCTTCTTCCTATGATGCAAAACTTTAAATATTTAAGAATTTTCTTGACTATTTTGAGTCTTAATTTCAAAATAAACTTCTGTATACTTTACATTTGGCGATTTCATGACCTTATTACAAAAATATGCTTGAAATTTAGAGCATACAAGTAATTAAACAATTCATTTGTGAATGTAGTGTAGTTATTTACACAGGATGAAGTTGAATTTGCTACAGGTCTATAGTTTAAATGGTGACTGAAAAATTAAATGTTTAGCAGTGAAAAAAATTTATTATGTAAAAATAACTTACATTTCTTTATATTTATTCAATTTCTTTATTTGTATTAACTTTTTAAGTATTCTTTTATTTTCTATAACACTAGAAGATCAAATAAGAGGTTTACCAGTAAATGAATTGTAAAAATTTGTAAATATTTAAAAATAAATTTCAATAAAATTAATGTCACCATGCAGCTTTACTACAGTCTACAAAATGACTATATTCAACAATGGATATTAGGAAGATTTTTTTGAGATTAATTGCGCAATTTTCGAAAGTAAGAAATCAAAGATACTTAACAGTAATAATAGAATTAAATACAATAAAGCAAATTTTAAAAAGAATGCAAATCTATCAATAGTCCAAAGCTATAATGTGAAATTTGGGTGCCTGATGGCCGAGTGGCTAGCGCTCTGGCCCTCGGTACCATAGATTTCAGGTCCGAATCCCGGTAGTGTCATAGATATTTGTATGGGTTCGAATCCACTTTAAACCGTAGGTTCCGGTCTTATATGATCGTACAGCGTTGTGGGTGTAATATTACTCGCGTCCGTAGTATCTTCAAGCTACACGTGCCCCCTGGATAGTACTAAATGAGTAACAGCAGTGCAGCGCTTGCTTATGGATTAGAATAAGATTAATAAGCATAAAGATTAACTGTCTGTATTGCTATCTGCATTAGAACAACAACATAATACGAAACTTAAAATCTTCATTAATCACTAATCTGCATTTTTTAGAAATTGTTTTACAATTTTAAAACTTTGACTTTATCTTTGGTGGGAAGGGAAAACTAAATGTTTAAAAAATAATAAATAAAAAGTTTATATTGATAAGTAATCATCCATTTTTTCCATTTCAAATATTATTATTGCATTTTTTAAAGACGTATTAACAATTGAAAACAAAAACACAATATATATAGTGTGGAAAATCAGAAAAACAAATATTCGAATTTTCTTTTGTATTTCACATCCCAGGATTTATTTTGATTATTTTAATTGTTACAAGCCAAACAGTAGTAATGAATAAAGGGCGTCCCCCTATTAAAAAGGAACAGAAAGTTGAGGCAAATTTTTCCCGTCCTTTTCATGTTAGGGTTGGCACCAGTCACTAGTTGTAGTATCGCCTCTTGGCTTCTTTTCTCTGCCCGCATTTATATAGAAAACATACACGTGTGTGCCCGCATTTATAAACAAAACATACACGTACGAAGTGTTTTGGAACAGTATGTGAAAACCACGAATAAAGAATTAAAATAATCAATGAAGAGATTTATGATTGTTACAAGGAATCAGATATTGTCACGGAGAAAAGAAGAATGAAAATCCAATGACTAGATCATGTAAAGAGAAAGGAACAAACAGAAAAGCAAGTAACATAAAAAAATATTTAAGTCAATTCCTACTTTTTTTTTTTTTTTTTTCACTACATTGCAGAAAGTCCTTTACAAATAAAGTTGAAAGTTTCCTCTTACATCTGGCGCCATCTATTATTAGATACATGCAACTTAAATCTAAAAAAACTAAAATTAAATTTAATTACTGAATTAATATTCGAAAAAACTGTATTGACATCAAGGGTCATCCTCTACAAGTCCAAAAAAAATGTATTTGAACTCGCGTGGATGAATACAAAGTATTTTATGAACTATTGAAAATTGGAACAAGATATATATATATAAGGAGAGTGTGAGCTAATAGAAGGAATTGAATAAGAAGACTCCTTAAAGAAAACCCCAGCGTATCTAGATCCGGAGAAAGACCAAGAGTTAGATGGGGACATCTATCGGAAGAGGACTTGAAGAGACTGAGGATTTTTTTTTAATTCCACTTGGTAGACATCCGAATCCGTGAATCCATGGTCTCATGGAAGAAGGGGGGGAATTCTGTTGTGATGGAGGTATAAGTCTCGTGACTCGTAGGTAGAAGTCTCGTGACTCGTAGGTAGAAGTCTGACTTAGTGTCGCTGAAGGAAGGCAGTGCCTTCAGGTAGAACATTCAGAGAGAACTACCTATCTTATGGAAGAAATCCTGAAACCCTCCACCAGATAGTCCTACTTACAAGGCAAGATGCGCTGAACATCACAAACGCCATCGAGCCTTCCCGTTTTTGAAACATTGTTTACAACAAGGCCATCAGTGGATTGAATCTGCGCCCCAACGATCACCAGCGCAAGTTGCCACTGAGCCACGAGTCGGACAAACGTAGAATTACTAATTGGAAACAAAAACAACTAGTCGTATGGAATGGCGAAAAGTTTTAAAGCAGGTCAGGACCCTGCAATGGCTGTAGGGCAAATGATGACGAGACATGTCAAGAAGCGATTTTGAAAATTCCAAGAAATGCCGGAAATTTTTCTTCTCAAGTCATACATTTATTAAATTATGTGCTTACTCAAGATAAATAGATGTAGGAAATAATATGTTGTAGGAATCATAATGAAACACTACAAAAAATTCATATAAATAAATATTTTATTTTTAATCATTTTGGAGTAAAAATGTGACACAAGAAAATTTATCAATAGGATATAAATGCCAAATATTTTGAAAAATAAAATTTGTATCTATTTACAGCTAAAAAAGGAACCATTTCTTTTGAAAATCATTGCAAAGATAGTAGAACTTTCTTCGCAACAGGATGTATCATTCCTGACAGTAAACAGTCCCGATTGTAAAAGTCACGTGAGGGTTATGTTTCTCCCAAACTGGAAATTCCGATGCACGCGCACTCTATTATATTAGAACTTTATGTTACAAAAACATAAATTAAATTAGGAACATTTAATTTTTACAACGCACTTTCTAGAGTAACAAAAATAACGTTTATTAAAAATTCATATTTTCAATTTAATGCCAAAGCTTTAGTATCCATGTTTAGTATGTTAATATTCATGTTAGTTTAGTATTCATGTTTAGCATTCATAAGCAAATGTCTCCCACGGTATTTAAAAAAAAAAAAAACATTTTGCAAAAAGAGGTTTCCGCGACAACAATAAAGAATGTCCATCCAGTGACATTTTCAAGGTGACATTCTTCACTTAATGTTGCGATAAAAATAAATTTTTAAATCTAATTATGTATTCTTGACGGTATTTAAAGCACAAATAGTTGTATATTCACTTTGAAAGAAAATAATATTTAGAAAGGTGGGATGTCTGTTCTTATATAAAGGTCGAAATTTATTACAAGAAATGAGTTTCCTCATAATAAAACACCCCCTCTCACCCATAATATATACACACTGTAATACCTATTTAATATCTCATTTTTATTTGCGTTATATAACGCAGTAACATAATGTAATCATAATTAATAACAGCGGGTTATATAACGCAATAACATAATATAACGTAACATTTTTAAAAAAATTTAATTTTTGTGAATATTTTTTAATTTTTATTTCAAAATTATGTTATCTGTATTCATGTTAAACGTTAACATAAGAGAAACGAAAATTTTCACTCTTCAATTAAAGCTTAACTTTTGAGTAGCAGAAATACTTAATAAAATTTATTATTTTTTTTAAATTTTTTAAAACTTTTTAATTAATAATTTAAATTAAATTATTTTTATTTAGAATTAAATGTTTTTAATTTTAAGTTTTGAAAAATTTTTTAACAAGTTTTTTTTTTTTTAATTTTTTTCAAACAAAATTTTTGTTTTTTAAAGAAGTCAATGCTAAGAAAAATAACCGTTTAAAGCCAATTAAGTATTCTAAAAGTGACTTGAAAATAAAAGAATATTTATTTTTGCTTTAAAAAATAAGTTTTAGAAATGCGATGCGTCTCTTCTCATAAAAAAAGGACAAATGTGTCGTAGCAAATTTGTTCTTCACATTATAAAACGTTCAAAATAAAAAAAACCAAGAAATTATGTATTACTGATAGACAATTTTTTTATGTTTTAAATTACATAGCAATTATATATACACTTTTTTTTTTTTTTTTTTTACATAACTTTTTATCTTTTATTCTTTTTATCTTTTTACATAACTTCTTTATTTAATATTCATTACAATACCAGTTTTTACTTTCAATGTTAACACAGTAGATATAAAAATTTCTTGCATTAAGATTTAAGGGTTGAGTTTTGAATAGCAATAACAAACAATATAAGAAAATTCTTTTTTTAAAGTCAATTCCTACTTTTTTTCACTATACTGCAGTCCTTTACTGAAAGTCTACTATACTGAAAGTCCTTTATAAATAAAGTTGAAATTTTCCTCTGAACATCTGGCGCCATTTATTATTGGATACATGCAACTTTAAACAAAAAAAAAAAAATCTAAAATTATCTAATTAAATTTAATGAATGAATTAATATTTGAAAAACTGTATTCATATCCAGTGTCTTCCACTACAAGTTTCAAAAAATATATTTGAACTTGAATGAATGAATAAAAAGTATTTGATGAACGATTGAAAATTTGAACAAGATATATAGGGAGAGTGTGAGATAATAGAAGGAATTGAATAAAATCTTTCATCTACATAAATTAAGAGAAAATACTATGTTGTTTTATTTTTTAAATACAGAATGCACAAATATAATGATTCGGCATTACAACGTTATTTTAAAAAACTAGCTGAATTACCGATTATATGAAAAGAAATGATAAAAAAAAGATATAGGAGACAAAACAAATAAGTAGGAAGATTGCAATAGATTTGTTTTTATTATTATTTTGTAGCAAAGAAAAAAAAAACTAAAAACTCCGCCATCTAGTGAAAAAAATTACTTTCGATTCAAATTTTAGAACATCTTTGTTATAGGGAATAACTAAGTTATTATCAGCATTTAATAAATGAAATATATATAATTTTTATTTCTAAAATCTATATATCTCTGAAATGCTTTGCTTTGTTAAAAATACAAAGTTTATAACTTTTAAAACTGAAAACTTTTACAGATGTGTTCAAATTGCTATATTTCTTTAAATCAAATTAAAAAAAAATTTTGTGGCTGAAATTAAAAAAAAAAAAAAAATATATCATAATTAAGGACTGACAAAGAATACTTCATTAATATAACAACATACAATTAAATCATTGATGGAATAATATATAAGTAAATGCAAAACAAATCAAGCGTAATATTAAAAATTAGTCTATAAAGATTTTGCTTTTCGATTTTATTCAAATAGACAATGCTCTCAAATTTTTGTCATGGCCAAAATTATTCCTTTAACAAAAAATAATGTCACCCTTAATTTTTTTTTTTATAATTACACTAAATATTAAAATAATTTTAATGGATTTTTAGTTCCTTTTGCTCCTTCTAGAAATTTGAACTTTTAAGTAGGGACTATATAAATTTGAATAAAAATACTTTAAATACATTAGAATGTAAAAAAAAATCTATAAATTTTCAACTAGGCAATTTATGCATTTAAATGCAAACACAACTAATAACAAATAATTATTCATAGTAAATTATACAAAGAATCAAATGCCATGCGTTATTAATAGAATGAATATCTATTTTCAAGAAATTCTTCCAAAATTGAATGCAATACCAGAAAGACAAAGAAATATTTATTCTTGAACTCTGACTTGATAGCTACCAATGTAAAAAAAAGGCCACTCATATTTGCATAATGGTGAAAGAAATCGTGAACTTTAAGGCCTTTTCATTTTGAATAGGAAATTTTTTACAGCAAACAATTACTCCTTATTTTGAAATTCGCAATGATTAAAATCTGTTTCCTGAAATAGTTTTTTCAATTATTTGTTTAAATAAAATTGTAATTTTTTTAAGGCATTTTTATTTTTACCTGTAAGAAATATAATGCACCCCCATTTCTATGCATTGACACTTCTGTTCGGTACAATGCATTCTTTAACTTTTAATACTTTAGGCCAAGAGTCAGCAAACTTCTTTGGCCATCAAACTCTTTTCACGAACTTCTTGTCTTTTTTTTTTATCCCCCTTTATTTTGTAATAAACAAGAAATAAATAAATAGAACGAATAAAAAAATCTTTATGCCAATTTTTATTGGTTTATTTTATAGTTGAAGTGTTTAACGTGGCTGTATATTATTTTTATTGTTGTAAAGTTAGAGGAATATGTTTCTGAAGAACTTTCTTAACCATATATATTTGAAGGTTGGGATAGATAATCTATAAAATATCGCCATAATTTATTGGCTTCTGATATTATTTCCAAGGCCGTCCTTTTTCTGATCGGCTGCTTGATCAATTTCATTTTCTTATCCTTCAGGATACATGCAATCCAATTAAATATTGTCCATATACCTATATGTACTTTTCAATTCAGCCCCTAACTATGTTATATTGATAGGGAGCTAATATGGAATACTTTGGCAATAATTGCATTAATCAGCGGATATTTCAGATTTTTATTTATAGGGCACGATTAATAATAATACATTTTATAACAAAAATTTATTTATTTATTTATAACTATCAACTTAATTTATAAGCAAAGACCATTTTGCATACTACAACAGTCTCCATTGCTCTGTGCTGTCATTTAGAATATAAGTGAACAATTAAAATATTCCCCATATAAATATTTGCATTTTTCTATCGAACACTAACAATGTTATATCGAACCCCATATGAATCAATGCCGACCATTTTGGTAGCCAATGTATTAATCAGAGATTTTAGATTTTTATTTAGAAGCTCCTACTATATTTTAACACAAAGTTTTATAATTGAAAAACACTTTTTAGGATACTCTCCAATTTAATTTATAAGCAAAGACCACTTTGCATATTACTACAGGCAGAGCCTATAGGCTAACTAGGCTTCAGCCTAGGGTCTCAAGATCAAGAGGGCCTATATTCAAATTGTTAGTAAGATTAGAATTAAAAAAAGTAGTAAACACCATAACACTGAATCAAATATAAGGAGAAATTCTACATGTATGACTAATAAACAAACATAAAAATGTATTGGTTATGATCAACTCGTTCGGCTCATTGGGTCTGTTCGTTTGTATATAATAGATTGCACCAAAGTATAGTTCATACGTTTACTGATTGCTATGGAAAATATTGGCGGTCCTTATGCTACTAAGCTTTAATTTGATAGAAAATATGATAATTTTTATTGCATATTTTATTTTCGTAGTCAAAGATTTTTATTATTTGAATTTTGTTACTTTGTAAATGTTGTGTGTTATGTTTGATTAGTTATTGCTACAAGTACTATATAGGGGCTGAGAATAAACGTCCAAATAAGTGTAGTCGACTTTTTCTTTATTTATTATCCGAGCCACATTTTTTATAAAGATTAGTACCCATCACAACATGTTTCATTTAACATATTGATATACACTCAAGAGCCAAAGCATTACGACCACCCCTACATTTTGCAATGAACTCGCCTGGATGTGGAAGGCACGTGATCAGGTGGAAGTGGTATTTAACTGGTATTAAGTGGTGGTATTAATCCATGCCAAGGCGGGTTGAAGCTGTGTTGCGCGCCAAAGGTGGGCCAACTTGTTATTCACAGGTGGTCATAATGTTTTGGCTCTTGAGTGTATATCACAGTAATGATGTATTTTATTATTATCTCTCCTGTAATTTACAAACTTAAAAATGGGAGGTGAAGGGTCCTCATAAGTGAAATAGCTTAGGGCCCCTTTTCATCTAAATTGACCCTGACTACAGGCTGGATGCTATAGCTTATTGTGTTGTCATTTAGGATATAGGTGAACCAATTAAAATATCCTCCACATAAATATATGCATTTTTCTATCGAACTCTAAGAATGTTATATCTTCCTCGTCTGAGTCAATACTGACCATTTTGGTAGGCAATGCATTAATCATTGACTATTTCAGATTTTTATTTAAAGTTACTATTAAATTTTAGCACAAAGTTTTATAATTGAAAAAAACTTTTTAGGATACTCTCCAATTTAATTTATAAGCAAAGACCACTTTTCATATTAATACAGACTTGATGTTATTGGTTGTTGTGTTGTCATTTAGCATGTAGGTGAACCCATTAAAATATTTTCCACATATGTATTTTTCTATCGAACCCTAACAATGTTATATCAACCTCATATGAGTCGATACCGATCATTTTGGTAGTCAATACATTAATCAGGAACTATTTCAGATTTTTATTTAGAAGGCTCCCTCATAATAAATTTTATCATAAAGTTTTATAACTAAAAAAACTTTTCATGACACTCACCAATTTTATTTGTGATTAAAAGACCACTTTTGCATGTTGTTGGTCAACTATCTGTTATATAGTTAAGACAGACATCGTCTGGAGTTCGTTTACCCACAGTTTGAGAGTCTCAGATACAAGGTATCATCTACTCAATCAAAATTTGAAATGTGAAGCTGAGTGCAAATGAAGAATATATAATTACCCGATTTGAAAACAAACAGTATCACCAAAGGATTTTGAATGACATACGACTTGTCATGCGGTTCTCGCCTGAAGGCGCATAAAAGAACCCCAAACCGGTGTTACCAATGACGACATCCAGCACCAAGTACGACGACCGAAGAGAAAATTCCTCCGTCAACTGAACCACTGACCTTGCTCAATCTTCCTCGAATCCACTGTCCTCAAGTCCATTGGCCCCACTAACCTGTAAGACCTCAATTCGTTTTTTGTTTACCAGTCTGCAACTCTGCGAACTTTAATGTGTGCAAAACAGCTGCATGCTGTCGAACATACTGAGTTCGGAACAAATACAAAAAAGGTAGCAAAAATCTACAAATTTCACTCAAGATACAGTACACTTTTTTTAACTATTGATATAGTTTTTCATAAACATAGACATAATCAATTGTTATTGATTATGTCTATGTATACATTAATAATTGCGTTTAAACATCAGCACTGATAAAGATGCGATTCATGTCACATAACCTCTAACAAAGCCTGATAGACTGTATTTTTCAGATAAGCGCATCCAGGTTTGTAACCAGACAAGCGAAGTGAAGCCAAAAGATTAAATGCCCATGCTTGGGGAGGGACACGATAAATCCGTAGGCTTGAGAATCTTTCATTGAGCTCTACAGCCATAGTGATTTCCAAGCACTTAACACATTATATCATGGCTTTACGTTTTGCAACAGGTCTTCCAAGGTGGACACCGATGCCAATTTTACTTAAAGAAACTGGTCAACTTTCTTTGCTTCAGAGGCTGTATATATTGACAGAAAATACAAACAATAGAAAACATGTCCTGGATGTTCATTCTAAATCTGTGGTAATAAATAGAAATCGAGTAAAATAGGCTCCCCATGGAACATCTTCATAAGCGCTGAATGTGCTACATAACTGCTATAGCGAAAGTTAGACGCCCATCATTCGAAAATCAAAACAGCAATAATTTAACCTCTGTGCTGTTATTCTCTAATATCTCTTTCCCAAATTGTATTTTAAATTATTTAGAAGGAAATAGGAAAATTCTAATCCAAACTTATTCGGATTAGAAACTAAGTGGGATGATAGTATAGCAAGATGCAGTATATGAAAATAGCATTATGAAATGGTACATTAAAAAAAGGTAGAAAAAAAAAAAGACTTTCAAAAAATTTTCACTTTAAAATTTGATACGATTATAATTATTTTAAAGATTCAAGAAGGTTAATGGGTAAGTTGTTAAGTTTTTTCTAACAAAGGGTGCTTGGTTCGAGACCTGACAAGCGATGCCAAACCGATAATTGAATCTGTGGTGAGGAGAAGGGAAGAAGAAAGTGCATTGCCAGCACTCTCCTTTCAGATTCTATAGCCTTGGGAATATTCGTTCCTAATTCAGGTTGTAACGTGTGGGTATAAAAGGCTGTGAATTTTTAGAGAACATCCCTTGGGTGTTCGTTCAAAATCTGTAGACGACAAATATTTGTGCAGTATCCTGGATAAGGCGTTTCAGGATAACGCATAACGAGTCGGGAGTAGAATAAAAATCAGCCTCTTTTATAAATTTTTTAAATTTTTTGAGAATTATGAGTATCACTGACAGCTATAAAATTAAATATTAAGAAGCTAAATCGATTGCATTCTTCAATAATAAAATCAGTGATAAAAGATAATTACTACTTTATATTAATACTTACTATTACTTATAATTACTACTTATTACTTGATATAGAGCTATTCTGTTATTAAGAACAAAAAATATGTATTACAAATAAAGCTTCATTGATAAACAAAAGTCAAAGGATGCTTTATTCGAAACTTAACATGGGATGTCAAAATGAAATCTTCTCTGTCTTTGATGGGCATGAGCACGATAAACGCGTAGGTCAGAAAATCCTACTGCTAATCTAGATTAGGAGGGATTGAAAGTTCGAACCCTCTATTCCCAGATACTACTTTTAGGAAGGTGTGTCCAAAATTGCAGTGACGCTACATACCATACCCAAATCTGTAACGGGACATCTTAACTCTAGGCACAGTATACAGTAATACTACTTCTACAACATATGCAGTAGTTTCACAACCACTACTTCTACAACTACTGCATATGTTGTAGAAGTAGTGGTTATGAAACCCAAAGCGCTGATCAAGCATTTTATTTGATAAAGTATAAAATTATTTTGAAACTTATTTATGACTAAAAAGACTTGTGCGTAGCCGTCATGCTGGAGGTCTCGGGCTCGAATCAGCTGGGGGCGTTGGTTGCAGTTATTGCTTTCAGAAACCGACCTATGTTACAACATGTGTAAAGCCTCTCACCTTGTTAATCAGTCTAGTGATTGGGAATTTTCTAGTTTCTCTTTCACACTATAAGCAAATGTGGGATAATTCCCTAAAATTTCTTCTTTTCAGGTGGTAATGCCCTTCTCTTATCAGTGATACTCATGAGCCGAGGTTAACTTGTTACATTATAAAAAGGAAGGCAACCTCATTTAAAAATCTTCTCTTTCGAAGTAAATCTAGAAGTAAACTAAGACGTAGTTAATATGAAATGCTAGAATAAGGTAAAAAAAAATTGCATAACTTAAATAATTTTAAAACATAACAAGCAACATGAATTCGTGTATATTAGCTTGCTTGATTTAGCGTTTAAATTCAAATTTTATACAAATTGTGAGACATAATTCTTATTTTACCGCGTAGAGCACATTTTGCTAACAATTTAATCAACGTGACAGTTTAAACGTTTGGCGCAGTTTCTCTGAGCCTGCAAGATTGTCATTGCTTAACAATTATTTTCCTAAATATAACAAAAACATCAGATAAAGCTTGCACAATGAAAAAGACAATGCTATTCGAATCAAATTGATAGCGTAACAATATTAGTTTTCGTTAAAATGTCATCTTTGAAAAACTGTGTCATCTATTGAGTGAAATTGAAGAAATTATTAATGTAAATATTATACAAAAAATATGAGGAAATTCCTTTTGGAAAATGTGAAATAATATTACTGGGATTTAAAATACTTTTTACTGCCTTTTCATTTAAATTATCAGTTTTTTATTTAAAAGTAAGTTTGATTAAAATCGATATAAACGCTAAATTCTGAAAATCGATTTAACTTAAAAAAATTAGAATAATTTTTTTTCAAAAAACAAAATTGCATAGAATATGAATAAGTGTAAGAATAATTTTAATAAAGAATATTTTTTTACATTAAATAATTTTTTTTTTATCGAATTTATAATATTACATTAAATAAATTATGATAAAAATAAATATTTAAAAAAATTAACAGTTTTTTAATAGAAATCTTTTGACATTAGTATAATAAATTTAGAGAATATATATATATTTTTTACATTAAAAAAAAATATTAGAAAAATTTTAACAAAAAAGTTAGTTTTAATAACTAAAAATAATAGAATTAGATAATATTAATATATTTAAATTATGAGATTTTATATAAATTATTGTTGTATTATAATAACTTTTTTTAAATAAAAGTGTAACAATAAAACATATAATTAGTTATATGTATCTGAACAAATTTTTTATATTAAAATAAAAAGATATAATTGAATTTTTTTGTCATTTAAAAAATGTTTTTTTAAGAGTTTTGAGCTTTTGGCATTAAATATAGCTGAGATAAAAATAAACTGATACTGCATTAAGGTTATAGCACATATTTGATCAAAAATATAATAATCCAGTTTGCAATACAAAAGAAAACCTTACATAAAATAATTTTCTAATAATTTAATGCATACCTTTAATTTAACTAAATTCGCATCAAGTTTTAGTATTAACTTTTGTTATAATCTGAAAATTCACCTAATATACATACATACATACATACACAAATACCTGAAAAAAATTTGTAAGAGTGTAACCGCGCTTCCTACTGCACACTGGCATGAGGGCCTCTGTGGTGATAAAAAAATGATCAGTAGGCCTCGAGACTCTCATCCAACAGGAAGTACAGAGCAACTTGCATGCCTGCTGAGAATCGTTTAGTTTAGTTTCTCACCCCGATAAGAAATATATTTAATGTAACACCTTGCGTATTTGTTGGCCTACAAATTCTCACTAAGAGAGGAAGTATATTTCGCGCATGCTATGCCTACCTGAGTATCGGATTTTTGATTTAGAAGTGGAATCCTTCCACAAATCTATAATTATATATTTTTAACGTGTTACATACTATTTTTAATAGTATGTTTGTGGTTTTTGTGCATGTATAAATAAAGCTGTGTGTTCTCCAATCTGTGCTTCAAGTATCTAAAGCCCAACTACACCCAGTTACCATCCTGTTGCCCAACCTGCACACTACAAGAGTAGAATTCATTATTTAAAATTGATTTATTGCCTTACGTATCAAAATAAACCTTTATTTTTATAAATAAAACTCAATTGCTCAATTTTATTATAAAACTCAATTGCTACGTGATTTTGATAATGTACGTTTCATAATTTACATGGATATATGTTGCTAAAAATAAAGTTTTGCATATATCAAGATACGTGCTTTGATTTCACTGGCTTTTAGAATATTAAGATAGTATTGTTTCAACTTTATCAAAACAGTGTCTGTGGATATATATGAGTATGTAAATTAATTTAACCATCACTTTACATTATGTATTCAAGCTCCGTTGCTGCAATAAGTGACAAATGCGTTTGAGATCTGTAAATTATTTCAGTTGTCTGCATTATTTCTATTACTATTAAACTACATTATTATATTATTTAAAAAATAATTCATATTATAATTTATAAAACATTTTTTTTTTTTCGTGTAACCGCTGAAAAGTTATGGGGCTCTTAAATTTCACCTGATAAAATGGTTAAAATATGTCTGCGAACTATATGCAAATAGCGTGATTGCTTAGATATTAGAAATTTTTTCGTTATAATGCAAAATGAATAATGCATTTAAATGAAACGCAGAAGTGAAACGTGATTTATAATGAGACAGAAAAATAACACGGATAATTTATCTGTCAAAAACTTTGCTGTAAACTAAATCGCATTTTCATTTTCGTCGCAATACTATAAAGATTTCCTATTGCAAATAACTTATCTGACAGATTTTAATTTTTAAATTACTTAATGAATCTTATATTAAAAAAAAAAATCACTAACTTTATCGGCATCTAAACACCCATTGATCCTTCAAATAAATATATTCAAATTGATTCTAAACAATGTGGGTAGTTATTAGTCATGATTGTGGAATATGGGAGAAATCTGCATAATCTGTAGGAAAAACTACAAGGCCTGCATAAATGACTCACAAAAACCGAAAAAAATAATTAAATGTTTCATAAAGATTTATGCGTTCTTCCTTGACTTGAGTACCATTGGGAGAAGAATCAAAAGTTTTATATTTTTGTCGAAAGTAGTCTGTGAAAGGACTACTTTTAAGGGTAACTACTCGTGGTTAACCTTTAAAAAAGATGCGAATTGCCATTCTTATTTCTCAATACGTAAACAGTAAACCAGTATTTTTCAAGACATTCGTAAAAAGAATAGAGATTTTGAGATAAACGAAATTAGTTATTGCAAGAACTGGTTAAAATGAGTTTTTCTTTGTTTTTCTTTGTGGGTATCTGTTTGTTTGGTGAAAAATATCACCTATTTTTTTTTAATTCATTCATGGCTTCCAAGCATTTGTTTCGAAATTTAGTTGGCCCAATAATTTCATAGACTTGTTATTAAATAACTTGCAGAAACATTCATATTTTAATTATGGAACTTCTAAAGATAATCACAAAATACCACTTTCTACAGTTCACAACCTTCTCACGCGCACCAAATAATTTAAATCAGTCATGTGCAGATCATGGGCAACCTCATATTCTGTGCTTTTAATTTAAAAAAAAACATAATTATTGTTTTCTTTATTATTATTATTGAAAAATTTTCATAATTACTATGTGGAGTACGTGTTACGTTACTCTTAATTTCATTCTTGGTTTACCACTTACTGCTTCAATGTGAATTAATGAATTTATATATAACCATCATTAATTTATTTTTTTCAAACTGGACTTATAGGACTTTAAAAAAAGTTCATGTATTTGTTTATCTTTCAAGCATTTTTGTAAATGAAATTGTTTTTAATCGATATCTATTGGACACATAGTAACTTATCTGGGAAAAGTGCAGATTATGAAGCATACGCAGCATGCAGCAGGTTTGTGTTAATAAGAAGAGAGTGATCATAAAAGTCAAATTTTGAATTTCAGAATTATTAATTCAGAAAGATTGCTGTCAAATCTTTAGTGAATTCAAGAATAATTTTTTGGTGTTTGGAAGGTCAAGAACAAACATGATGTCGTCATTTCTTGAAAACCAGAATGATCAATCGACATTATTAAAATTTTATTTTCTAACTTTTTATTACTATTGATATGACTTTTAGTTGCAGAGCCCATAAACCGAGTTTCCATAAGTTGTGATGAGACTTACATTTTAACTATAAATAATTAATTTATTATCCGAACAAAATGAAGATTTCTATTGATAAATGGTTACTATATAACATGCGAAGGTAGATATTAAATTTATGTAAGATACTATTGATGTGAGAATTATACGTTAGCCTTTATCCAAAATAGATAATAGATACTTAGACGTAATTTTATTTTATTTCTACGATGTTGATTGACAAAACATGTTCAGCCTTAAGTTGTTCTAAATAAAACAGATTTGATTGCTGCTAAATAATACATAAAAATGCATGAGCCGTTTTGGATCAACGCCCAATTTTAGGCATAGATATAAACAAATAACATATAATTAAAAATGTACAAATCTTTTCGGCAAATTTCACTTTTCATGTGTGAACATTCGAGAACGGATGAATTAACTCAGGAATATACAAATGTCTAATAATGCAAGAGATATATGAAGCAATTGATTGAAATACTATAAGAATTGCCAAATTCAGTAGCCACATGAATATAGCAATGTTGAATAGATCAAGAACTTCATGAAGAATGAATTGTTCAAGAATCTCAAAGAATATTCAAAAGTAAGATAAATGCAGTCGTAAATGAAGAATGAAGTATTCCCAATTCTGCAAGAAACGTCATCACATACAATAGCCAAAAGAATATATCAAAGTTTGAAAATTCTAGGCCTAAATGAAGAAATCAGTATTCCAAATACAATAAGAAGCACTATGAAATTTAATAAATGTTAAAAGTGATAAATATGAAACTTCAAAAAGAAGGAATTGATCAACCCATTATGAGTACTTATAGCCATTGGAAATGCTAATGTTTAAAATCCATCCCAAAACATGAAAAATCATTCAAAAGCCTACTACAAAACACTTCAAACAAAAGCTAAATTCTCCAGAAAATTCCTTAAGATTAACGTTATTCGTGAGTCATTTCAAGAGTTAAAGGGCCCAAAGTATCATTTTCCGACAAAGTACCATTATTTGCTTTGCTTTTTTGATAACGTCACGGACCCCTAAGCAGGACAACATCATGTTCATAGATGTTAAAAAAATGATAGATAAAAAAGTAAAGAATTATGTATTGATTACTGCAAAAATTGAACCCAAAAATTAGTTATATAATAACACGCATAAATTTCATTATGATGTTGTGTGAACATGTACGGGAGGAACTACATGGCATCGAAGAAAAAAATCATGTATAAAAAATAAGCGGTAGCATAATTTATTATTTGAAAACACGTACATTTCTTCGAGCTCCACCAGAAACTCTAAATTCAAAAATTACTATTTAAAAAAAAAAAAAAAAACCTCATTTGATATGTGATTTTAATAATGTGAGTTTAAAATGTTACATGAAATATGCGCTGTTAAAACTAACAATTCCCTATATCAAATCAAATTTCCCATGTTTTGAATTTCATTTTGAACCATCTGGCTTTTTTAAAATGCAAACAAAATATTTCAAATGTTAGAATTGATGGAAACGAAAGAGCAGATCTTCTGGCAAAAAAAAAAAAAAAATAAGAAGAGTGCAGGCCTTATAACGCCTAGACATGCTGAGTATCAAATCATCAATCTGATATTGGGGAATATTACACCACTCATCAAGCAATGCCCTCCGAAGTTCCGGTAGACTGGACAGTGTCCTATCCATCTTGACACTTTTAGAACTACAATGTTTGCACAGGACAAAATTAATTAATAGTATATTAGTGAATTATTATCTAACACCAAATCGTTCAATGGTGTTCTCTTGGTGGTAAGTATGGGCTCTCCATAGAAACAATCCTGCAAACTAAACCTGGATGAAATCTGGAAGCTCTCTACTCCAAATTGAGTAAGGGAAAACACGCAAAGAGGTCTATACACGGTCTGCCAATATTAGATTAAGAACTGAAGACGATTACTTGGCCAAAAAGAGGGAGTTCTGAACTCCGCATTCCATATATGTGTTTTATGTAAGACAGAGAAAAATGAATAAGGCTCATTTACTGGTGGTTTCCTGTTTGCTTCGGAACAGGTGAAATTTTTATTTTGAGACTGTGTGATTCTGAATTACAACATGAAAATAGTGATTGGTATACAATCGGGATGAAGAAATTGAGTGGGAAAAAACACGCAAAAGAGGCTGTTGCCAATATTAGATTAAGAACTGAAGACGATTACTTGGGATATATGTGTTTTATGTAAGCCAGAGAAAACATGTCCTGATCAAACGGAATTTTATTATGATGAAAACATGTCCTACGTTTTCCTAAAATTTTTATCCTTAGAAATAGTAGAAAAAAAAAAACAAGTTAAATGTTCAAAGCATTTTGGACGTTTTTGTTAAGAATGTCTGATCTTTTCCCTTTGTAATTTTGATTTATTTATATGATTTTTTATATCTACGATAATTGGCAAAATTTGTGAGGATTGAGGTATAATAAAATCATAGGCAACAGAAACAATTATTTCATCAAAATATTGTTTAAGGGGGAATTCGGCATTTAGGTTTCAGATTTCACCAAGTCTCTTTTAAGCGTCTTAAACTCCGTTTAAGGATCATTTATGTTGATGGAAAATAATTTAACCATCATTTAACATTTAAATACCGTTGAACTGAAAGCGTTAAATATGGTAGAATATAATAAATTGAACAAGTGAGTGATTTCAATTTTTAATCTATTAATTTTTATTTATTTTTCTAATTAAAGTCTAGATACAAATTAATATTGATTTCAAACACATGTTTTTGTGAGGAATATTAGAATACTAATTTATAAACCTGGTAAATATACGCACAAAGATATGCCTTTTTTTTGTTTGTGTAAAAGGTAAATTGAAATTCTTAAGTGATTTAAGTTTTCCTTTTCATTTTTTTATCATATTATTTATTTTTAATGAATAACTATATTATATTATATTTATTTTTGAATGCGCAGGAAGACATAAAATGCATATGTTAGTAAGAAACATTTAATTCTAAGGAAAAAAAATTTTGAGATAAATAACTCTAATGATTGTTATCACGAGAACTGATTAAAATGAGTTGCTTTGTTGATCTCATCTTATGGGACTTTTTTTTGTGAAGAATTAAATTTGATCGTTATATTCAAGGATGTTTAATTAAAATTAGAGCCACTAACTTCATAAACCTAGTTTTAAAGTCTTACAAATGAATATTTCCGCAAATTGTTTTGATAACCACAAAATACTATTCTAAACTTGGCATCTTTATGACACCAAACAATACAGATATTATCACTTAAAAAAATTTCAGATTAAAAATTAAAACATTATAATTTTATTAGAGCAGATTAAGATCTCTATTCAAAATTTGCTGTTCTACATGCCAATCTATTATAAAGATTGCTATAGATTGGCATGTAGAATAAGAAATTTTGAATAGAGATCATAATCTGCTCCTTGTTATTTTTTGCCTCCTTGCGTGGAGAGATAAGATTAATGCCTTTTTTTTAAAAATATTATTAAAAGTATTTTTGTGTTTAATTCACTCCCCCTCAAAAAAAAAAAAAAAAAAAAACATTTGGATTTGGCAGACATGTGAACTATATCATTCTTTAAAAGTGTGCCTGAGTTTATTGAGTAAAATTAATTGAAAGTTACAAGCTAATTGTTGTAGAAGATGGATTAGCTAAAGTAAAAAAAAAAAAACAAAAACAGTAAACAGGAGATTGCAGTATAGTTGAAATGCAAAGACCGTGGATCACCTCATCCCAAGTCCATTTTACGAAGGCAAAATATACAGTTTTTTTCAGAAATTTTTGTTGAAAAATTTTAGAAATGTATTTATTTATTTACTTATTTTAAAGTTTTTTTTTTAAAAATTTTTTTAGGTTTCCACGAAAGATCAAAACCGGAAACACATTAACCATTTTAATTTCAGAAAACTATTTTTTTTAAGGTTTTTTGATTTTATTGCAGATTAGACGATCAAACCCTTTGACAATTTGTATTATCCCTATCTATGATATTTATTACAATTTCTGCGCTATTTATTACTAAAAATATGTTTCATTTTAAAATAAAATAGGCAAAGTGCTAAGGATGCGAAAGCCTGTTGAATTTATGATGATTTTTTATTACCTTTAAACTGACATAGACTTTTTATAAATGTGATTTTATAAAGAAAACTCAACACTTTACCATTGTTAATATGCTACAAGGAAAATAATCAGTAAATAATTATTATTAGCATATATGTGGGATTTGTTTGTGTCGTAATCATCACATAGCCACATTTGCTTGTCTTTGACAGAGCCTGTTTACAACGTGGGTGTTTTGAACTTTGAACTCTGACCCACGAGAAGGGGACAGGAGCCCGTAGATGGAGAAGGAAGGAAGAGAACGCTGGAGAGGAACGGATGGGAGTCTGCGTCAAGCAGCCAGAGAATGGACGGTGCTGTCCTTTAATTAATTGTTAATGTAAATATCACTGTACATATAATCGTGCTTAATTAAATGTTGTTGTTGAGAGAAAACAACGTTTTGTTAATGTGTTTGGAAATACACCCCTAGACACCCACTTCAAAAGCTCAGCTTTGTAAGACTGGTAGGAGAAGTCTAACAAAAACTGTAGGTTCCGCCGGGATGAATCTATTGAAACAGGTGTAACGCTACATATATGTTTTTCAGATGTTGAAAGCAATTGTCATAAAAAAGGGCACGATTCAGTCGCATGCGAGTTTTTTTTAACGGCAGTTTAAAGAATAGTAATGCTGGAATTATAGAATTAACGTTAAGTAGTTTTTTAAATCGTTGAGAGCAATGTTTTTCAAACTTTTGAAGTTGGGATGCATCTTAAAATCTACAAATAAGTATAGGCCTACTTTACAAATAAAAACCGCTATAAATGTCTTAAAGTTTTATATCGAGATGGTCAACTTCACAGACTCTTACTTACAGACAGCGGAATCTCATAATATGCAATGAATTTTTTTAGCACAGGATATTAGTACCATGGTATTTATCGCTCCTAATTTCTAGGAAATGTTCTTGGAACATTATGGCTGCTTGTGACTTTATATGCGAAAAAAAGCAAAAAAAAAGGCAAGTTGTTTGTAATGAAGGCTGTCTTTGAATTGGAAAACTGACAAGAAAAAGAGTAACTATATTTATTTTTATATCTGGGCATACATTTCTCTGGAATATCAGAGTTACGTACCCTTTTAGAAGCACTGGTTTAGAGCATAGCTGACCAAAGCACTGCACGCTGCTTATATTTTTAATCTACCGAATAATACAAAAGTAATTCGATTTCGTAAAATATATTTACATCTAATATATATCTAATTCTATTTGTTTTTCTGATATACCAAAAATTGAACGGAATTTATTTGCATGCAAGGAGTCCCTATTGTTAGAGGAATTGTTATATCTCTATTGTTAGGGGAATTTCCGATTTAACACAGCGCTTACTAATACGTTTGTGGGTGGAGTACAGACAGCTAAATAGCATAGGTTGCGTGTCTGAGTACGTTTTGTCATGCTTGTACTCGTTTCTTCCTTCTCATTAGCATTAGTTTGTGCCTTCATTAAAAACGTTGCTTTGTGTTTCATATTTACGATAATATCCACAATCTGTAGAAGTAACAAACCTCATTATGTCTATGGAGAAGCGAGAAGTAAGTGATGAAAATTGTGTCTTTAATGGGAAATGAGAACTGAGCTATTTTTTTTTTTTTTTGCAGCAATAATAATAAAGTTAAGTGTATCATTTGTATGCAAGTGCTGTCTGTGAATAAATATAATGTTAAACATCCTCACATTACTTAAAAACGAAATGTATAAAAAACCTATCAGAGGAGAAAGAAAAATTGTTGTAACCGAGTATAAGAAAACACTTATAAATAAATAAGTATTTTCAAAAAATAAAGTGCCATCTTGTTATGAAGCTTTTTACAATTAGACGATCATAAAAAATAACCATTCAGCGATAGGCTTTCAATAAAAAAAAAATTGTGCAATTAGTATGGCTACAATCTTTACGCATCCTAAGTTGGTGTAAAAACTGAATCTGTAGCACTATTTCACTAAGCAATCGTCATGACTACAAACTTTATGCAGCAGAAGTTCGTGGAAACATTTGAATCTATAGCACTATTTCATCAAACAATGGCCATAGCTACAAGCTTTATGTAGATTAAGTTTGTGAAAAAGTTTGAATCTGTAGCGGCACTATCTCACCGAACAGTGGTCATGGTTACAAAAATTTTGCAGCCTAAGCTGGTGGAGAATTTGAGTCTGTAGAACTTGTAAATGATTTGATATGCAATTCCTTGTAGAATGGGAATATTCAACATGTTCGAATGACCAGGAAGACATCAGTAAACTATTAATTTTTATTCGCTGCATTTCAAAGGATTCTACATTTATGGGAGGAAATGTTAAATTTAGTGTCATTGCATGGATTCACTAAAGGCAGTGACATCTATCAATAAAACTAATATTGACTATGATAGATTTCAATAGTGTCCCTACATGGTGACTGATAAGCAAAAGCTATGATAGAGGACAGGATTTGCTGAACTTCTTAAACAAAAATGCTATCGATGGCCCCTTAATCCAGTGAATCATGCAATCAGATTAATTATGCGGAAAATGTTTGCCCGAAATGAATACTATAAATGTTGCTGCTAGAATAGAAAATCTTATTACAGTCAGAAAAAGCTATGACGCAATTTTTTCTAAGGAAATTGACGCGTATGGAGTGAAACCCGATCCGCTGGTCAGTGCTTCAGCATTTTTTTGCGCTGCGAAAAGAAATTCCGTTATTCTTAAAAAAAATGCAAAATAAAATTGGATAAGGTAGAATTTGAAAACAAAAAAAAAGCAAAATCTGAATTCTCTCTGATCTTGAATTTTTAAATGATATTACGCAACACTTGAAAGAATTGAATTAGAAGTTGCATGATAAACAACACAATATAACTAACTTGGATCTAAAAGTAAATTGAAATTTTTGAAAACGTCATACGAAAAACGAGAACATTATACAGAAATGGAAAATCTCGGTGACGCAACTTTGTTGACCACCTTAAGTACACTGACGAGATAACTTTTAAGTTTGAGCACTTATTCGGAGATTGTAAGAAATTAAAGAACGATTTGTCATTTTTTTCGCTCACTCATTATCGATGACCATTGAAAGTGGCCGGTTACCAATGGGGATTATGTCACCTACAATCTGACCCCTATTATAAAGGTAGAACAGAAACTGTATAGGTTTCATTTTAAGTTGAAATTTTAATGGCTAATTAAGTTAATTAGTTATTTATCAATAACGAATTTTGACTTAAAAATGGGTTTGATGATCGGCTGTACCTTTTTTTTGTGAAAGCGCGTATTATATAAAATATAAATATAGGTCTTCGCTGTCACTTGTTGACGCATTGATTTTGGCAGCAACTAATGTGGACATTGATATTGATAAGATTGTAAAAGAGAAATTAATGGACAATCAATAAATCATTTTAATAAATTCCCTGAATCTTTTATTCTTTCAGTTTAAACTTGTAATTTTATTTCCTGCGTATAAGTCTATTTAGTAATTTGTACTGTCCAGTGAACGTCAAGTTAGAATTAAGAATTCAGTTAAGAATTTATAATTGCATTTCTTTGAAACTTATTTGAGCCATTGAAAAATGATTAAGGCTTGACTTGAAAATTTGATTTTATTGATCTCGATTATAGCTGATTAAATTTTAATTAAGAACAAACCCTTAAAAATATATTTTAAGAAGTCAGTACTTTGATACTCCTTGATTTTCAAAATGTTAAAAAATGATTGCAATGACAAAAACAATGAACATCTCTGTTGCTTATTTTTACGAATTTGACATAGCTTTTCGATGAATTTATTAAATACTTTCAGGAAGCAGACTTTTTCCAACAGAATTAAAGTGTACATTAGTTATTAATTGTTAACATCGTGGTATCCTTTTCTGATTAAAGATCTCCATTAAAAACAAATACATTCTAAGCATTATTTCATACATCGATTACATAATTGTGTGTTTTTTTCACATTATTTTAAAATTATTCGTCTTTCGAATCAAATAATGTTTTTGAAAACAAAAAATAAAATTAGAGGAAAAAAAAAAATTCAGAAACCTTTCTTTTTCTGACATCGACATTTTATAATTTCAGCACAGTCTGGGAAGAAAAGTAAGGTACGTTTTAAAAATCGGTCCATTAGTTATAAAAATCAGTTAATTTGTATAGCATTGTTCACTACTCTTTGAAATCCGTAAACCCTTGAACTTCACCTTGAGAGAAAAAAATGATCTTTTCCTCACTAATTACGAGATGTTGAATTCAGATTTTTTTTTAATGGATGAATTAAGGTAACAATTCTCATCAACTCCAAGAGATTATCAATAGAAGACAGCCCCAGTCATTTACTAATCAAATGTGACGTTAAACTCCTGCGACTTGCCAAGTTTTAAGTACAACGAACAATAAAGATAGTAATTATTTAATTTTTCTTCGGAGGAAATTTTTATTTTCTTAAGCAATTTTCGCTTGTTTTTTTAAATGAAACAAGGGTTTAGTATTAGCTTTGATGTATAGAAATCATATTGTCCTGTCTGTTGTAAAAGATCGGACTGGCTAATGGCGCATTGATTTTCGAATGGCGTTGATTAGCTTTGGATTGGTAATCACTTTCAAAACCCGACGTGCAAATATATGTCCAGGGATTGTACGAAAGCTAGAGGTAATCACAATGTGTCCAGGATTGTACGAAAGCTGGAGATAGTCACGATATGTCCAGGGATTCCACGATAGCTGGAGTAGTCACGATATGTCCAGGGATTCTACGAAAGCTAGAGATAGTTACAATATGTCCAGGGGTTTCTACGAAAGCTAGAGATAGTTACAATATGTCCAGGGATTCTACGAGAGAGAGATAGTCACGATATGTCAAGGGGATTCTACGAAAGCTGGAGATAATCACGATATGTCAAGGGATTCTGCGAGAGAGGTAGTCACGATATGCGAAAGCTACAGGGATATTCTACGATTCTACGAAAGCTAAAGATAGAGATCCAGGGATTCACGATATGTCAAGGATTCTATGAAAGCCAGAGGTAGTCACGATATGTCAAGGGATTCTAAGAGACCTAGAGGTAGACACGATATGTTCTGAAATTCTGCGAAAGCTACAGAATGTCACGATATGTCCAGGGATTCTACGAAAGCTAAAGATAATCACAATATGTCCAGGGATTCTAAGAGAGAGGTAGTCACGATATGTCCAGGGATTCTACGAAAGCTAAAAGATAATCACAATATGTCCAGGGATTCTAAAAGCTAGAGATTAGTCACGATATGTCCAGGGATTCTACGAGAGAGATAGTCACGATATGTCCAGGGATTCTACGAGAGCTAGAGGTAATCACGATATGTCAGGAATTCTACGAAAGCTAGAGCTAGCCACAATATGTCCAGGGTTATACGAAACCTAGATATAGTCCCAATATGTTGATGAGATATGTAGTTTCTTAATCATATTTTAAATCAATGAAATTTTTATTTTAATCTTGATGAAATTAATTATTTAATACGTTTTTCTTTAAAATACTTTCAAAATCTCATTGAGGTAGGATAAAATAAAATATTTTAAATTTAAAAAGATTTTTCTTTGAAATTAATGTATTTAAAGCATCTTAAATTTGATAAACTGGATTTATCTGCTTAAAGCCGGTTGTGGTTTGAGATATCGAGTTGTTTAAACCAGTCCTAATTTTTGCTAATTTTTCTACGAATCAAATTTTTCTTAAGTATTCTAGGAATCAGGTTCACTGATCTTTTCTCGGAAATTAACATCATTATCACCCCTGATATTTTCCACTTTTTTTCATTTATACCTATTTTATTTTTTAATGCATTATTAAATTAAAAGATGTTTTACCACTTGCATAACCTGTTATTCACGATAGGGTAGATTAAAAAACATTTAAGGAGGAATTCTTAGAAAAGTTGCGTGAGAAATTTAAAAACAAACTGAATTTTTAAAAACTGTTATAGAAAATGTTGTACCATTAAACAGTATTTATATTATAATTACAGTATAAATTAGATTACTGGTTACCGTTACTTTAACTCGTTAAGTTAGGGTAACCATTAGTTTAATTTACACTGTAAGTGTAATATAAATACTGTTGTGATAAAAACTCTATTAGAATTAAATATTGCATAACGTTTTTTTATCGTTCGATATTTTTTCTTCCTAGTGCGCACGCTCATAGAAATAGCTCAGTAGTTCAGTATTACAGATATGCATGCGCAATAGGCATAATGTTTTCCTATAATCATGCGCGCTAGGAAGAAAAATATCGGACGATAAAAAAACGTTATGCAAAAAAACTTTCTAATAGTCTAGCTGCAACCATTAAGAGAAATCATCACACAGATAATTTAATTTGGAAAGCTCTGTTAAATCTTGTTTCTCACTGTACTAGCCGTATCTGTAACAGTTATTATTAGCGTCACTTGGAACAATGTATAAAATTTTGTATTATTTTAATGGTGTGTCGTCGTTGATTTTTGTAAAAGTATGCTTAGAGTTACTACTAATGGCAAAAAAATCACATTAAAATTAAATGTGACAATATATACTGCCAAAAAGTCAAATAGATGGAGTATCAGTCTGGAAAATAACAGAAAATAATAGAAAAATCATTGAATTAGTTATTTAGAAAAGATATGTACGAAGAATACTAACTCAATATCCAAACCATCGTTTTCCAAATTTATTCAAATGCGAGATATTTTATATATTCTAAACTTTTAACGGAATGTTTTGGTTTATGTGAAAGAACGATGGTTTAGATCAATATTTAGTTGTAAATTATACAACTATATATAACTGTTGAAAAAAAGTAAGTTTTGAGTTGAAATTGAAAATAATTAATAAATAAACAATGGCAAATAGCAAAAGATGGGAAAATGTCGATTTAAATATAGCTGCAAATTTAATTAAAATTTGCGGGAAAGTTTGCAACAATTTTTTCTTAATCAAAACCTTTATTAAAAATTAAAATAAACGTAAGTATAACAAAAAAATTAAATTAAAAACTATATCCAGGAATAAATAAACTGAAAAATTAGTATCAATTTCTTTGAGGTTTTAAAATGTCCATTAAATAAAAATAATATTTTGATTCATTTTTTGTGAAACAATAATTTTATCTTGCTTTTAAATAATCATCTTTGTCTCATGTTAGAGATTCTGTCTTATAGTTCAAAACCCTTTAAATATATTTTGAAGTTAACTTGTTTTTGATGTTGTAACAAAACTGTTAGCTACAATGTAAAATGTACAATATGGAATGCAGCAATGAAAACTATAATCTACAATGTAGTGTGTAATTTTTAATATGTGTAGAATAGTTATTTTTAGCTAACTGGATGAATTTATAGTCTAAAACCAAGTATATTTTAATCAGTTGGATGTGCAATTATATATTAAAATTACTTCAGTAATTTTAAATACGGTATATATACAATAAAAATATTCATATTTCAAAAAAGTCAAAGTCAAAATTAAAAAAAAAATGTCGTGAGTTGAATAAAGAGCAATAAATGTTTACAAGTATAAAATTGAGAACTGAAGAAAAAGATTAACACTTGAATTTAAAAGAAGAAACAATTTGCAATAATGTTATCAAGGAAAATACTGAGGTCATATTTATTTAAAATGAAATTGAATTTAAAATAAACTTTATTATCATTTCACTTTCATTCCATGGTAAAACAAAATGTATTTATGTTTTGGTCATTCATCTTCTTTGTGTGTGTGTTATTTGACGATAAAGGTAACGCCATCATTTTCATTTGACCTTGTCAGAATTAAATGCTAAAACCTCAAAATCCTCACTTTCTCATGAGATTATTCTATGTCCTTGAAATGACCTTGTTCAGCAATGAAAAATGTATATGCCTATCCAAGAATAGTGATTTTTTAAAGCAATCTACTAAATTAATTTAGGTCATACTTTTCGCATTAGAAAATCTTCTACTGTAGAATTACGGTAAAATTTATCTGGACATTCTCTTCCATATTTTGTTTTCACCAAAGTTCTTTTTTTACATTTTTACATTTATCTGCGATTATGTAGTATTCATTGAGTAAAATATTAGATTATTTATAGGAAGTAATAAATATGGCTTATCTTTAATAAATTCTTCTTATTAAATTGTATTATTATTCCCTAATTAATTTATTATTATTATTATTTAATTTACATTATTTATCGTTATTAAATTATTTAGAATATGATATTAAAATTTTTTTATTAGAACAATAAATGATATGTTATGGACTTATTTAAATAAAATAAACATTTTTAAATTTTTTAAAACTGAATATAAAGTGCAGCACGAAAATAACTTAAAATATTACTACCTCTAAGGGAAAAAAAAAGCTGGAGAAGTTTTTATAAGTTAAAAAATTAAATGTAAGCTTTTATATCTGCAAAACATGATGCATATTCCTCTGAGATTATGGTTAGCGCTCTGGACTTTTCAGATTCGAATTCTGGCGGTTGCATGGATGTTTGTGAGTAGTTCGTAATCCACTTTAAACTGTAGATCTGTTTAGCCCTCGCGTGCACAAGATGACCGTAGAGCGACAAACCAAACCTCTCAGACTATTCTTTAATTGATAAATATCAAGCCTTCTAAAAACAAATCATTTCAATTAATTAAGAGATTAATTAATGGAGACTTTTGGAATATTGTTTCTACTTTTTATTGAATTTAGAGATTAAGATGTGTTGATGTTATAGAGAGATGTGTCTTCTATTTAAATAAATCCCAATGTTTAGGATTTATTGAACTAATAAAATTAATTAATCAATTTTCTAAACTTAAGACTATAGAAACTTATAAAAATAATGTATTATTCTACACAACAAAAACAAGGTAATCACACGAAAATTTATTTTTTTTATGCAACCCAATAAAATCAGAAAATTTAAGCAACTCTATTCTGCCAATGTCAGTTCTTTAGGGCGAAAAAAAAATTTTTTTAAATAATAATACTGGAAAAGAATGTAAAAAAAGAGGAAACTCAAAAGCACTAAACATAAAACTTTAAAAAAAACCAGACCGAATACCAATAAAAAATAAAAAAAAAAAAAAAAAAAAAAAAAAAAATAAATAAATAAATAAAACTTTGAAAATAGAAAAATATTTGTATTTGTTTGGACAATTGCTAAGTGAGTGGTAACTTGTTGAATTTATTTCAGTTACGCTTCTTTGGTCTTCCTAAGAAGATGTTCAAGACGTCATCCATCGTTATATCTCGCCACCAACTGTTTGCCCAACAAGTGCTGATTAGATCTAATGGAACCAGGTGACTGGAAGAGATTGACAGTGGATTTTTGACCTTGGAAAGAACCAACCTTCCTTTCGCCAGCAACAACAAAAGAAGATTGAAGGCAGTTGTTTTACCTTTTTTTTTCATTTACTTCTTTGGTGAAATCGAACCGACCTCTGACCTTTTTGCACTGAGGTGGGGAAAAGGTATTTCCACTTCCAATTTGCTTCTAAATGCCAGGGACGCGATCGGAAAAAAAAGTAACACACTTTTTCCTATCTTGCCATACTGCTGCAACTAGTTAGTCTCATACGCAAGCTGGTCACGAAATAAATGGACAAATCGCAAGAATTAGAAAACGGTTTCGTCGAAATTATGCTGCCTATCGAAATAGGTAGTAAATAATTGGACTTTCTTTTTCTAGGAAGAGAAAGAGGTAAAAACATTTTTTTCCAAGATAATGAATGGCGTTAAGAAAAAAAAATTGTGCTGAACAGTTATTTTTTTATATGTTGTTCTTATTGTTTATTCTTCAATAAAAAAAAGGGTTCTTTGTTTGGCAATATTAAAGAAATGGAATAGACAAACACATTTGGCAACATGGCAAACCTTATCCTAATATTGTTGTAAATATCGATGGACCAACAGATAAGAAAAATTGTTTTGTTCCAAAAAAATACATGAGACCCTTTATTTGTTGATGATATTAATTAGACTTTCATGATCAGTTAAAATATATTGCTTTTTTTAACTCAGAGTCATTAACATGCGCAAGCAATTAAAACGGTTTTGTGTTATAAAGATAGAATACATTTTTTCCAAAATTTAAGATTATCCTGTTTATATTGTCTTCAAATTATTTTCTTAAAATTTTCTTAAGGCAATGATTAATTTAATTTTTAAAAATATTTATTATTACTAAAATAATATTATTAAGTATACTTATTTATGATAGTATTGATCATATACTTAATAAATAAGTATATGATAGTATTGATCATATATTTAATATACTTATTTATTAAGTATATGATCAAAATAATAGTTTACTAAAATAACTGTTTACATTTTAACTTGTACAAAGGATATATGAGGTAGAGGATAAATAAATATATTGTTTGAAAATTAATATTAAATTTAATATTGTTTATTTGTTACACAAATACATGTTTTCCATATAATTCAATTTTTTTTACTTCCACATTTTCATTCTGTGGATATCCCTGATAATGCATGTCTCGGCAAATTTTTCCAACTTTTATTTCTGATCTTAATTTTGGAGTAACTCAAAATAAATAAATGTATTCAAAATTTAGCAAAAATATGTTACTAGAAATGTTATATACACGGAAATGATAACAGATTAGTGATTAGGCTTCATTATTTTCAAAAAATAAATATTTTTTCGAATATAAATTGCATTTAAGACCTATTTTAAATATTAAAAGCCAATAATTTGATGAAAATATGTTAAAGTCTCATTTTTAAACATTTATAACTGTAGATCGCAACTTTTCAGATTATCTCCTTTTCAAAAAGGAATTTGATGATCAGAATAATTTAACTACAGAATTTAAAATTCTATATCCACGTGTATAGATGCAAATATTTATTTAAAACTAGATACACAATATAATTACATAAAGTTGGTATCATTCTGTCTTCATAATGATTTCCAAAAAGTTGAATTTATTCCTAGATAGAATCAATTTGGTTAATTTGGGAGTTGAAAAAGAAATTAATACTCCTTTATAAAATAATAAGAAATTATGTTTCGAGATATGAATTTCTGTTATAAATAATAAATAAAATTGTTATTGGTAAATGGAGGTATGATTGCCATATAAAAATCCAACATTGACATAATATTTAGTAGATATAAGTGGACAATAATGTATATATCTTATCACATGGTCGGAGTAGAATTTAAAATGAGAATATAATTTTTGCTTTCCAATGTGCCCATATTGATGCTCCCAGTTGTCGTAGAGTCTTTATGTTTCTGGAAGTAGTTCTTATCGTGCTATCTACCAGAGTTGAATCATTGGAAGCTTGAGGGCATTATCAATGAGCCACGAATAAGACATTATTCACACTTTACATTAATCTTCCACGACAGAAAGTATAGGTTTTCATGAGCAAATAACTTTTCAAAATCTGACAATAATATATAATTCTGTTAGAATTTCTTGCTTTCAAGGAGTTCCTAAGCTTGACTAAAGAATACATAGAGCTGTTTCGTGATAGGATGATAAAAATCTTACCATCATGTAAAGTAATCATCATCATCCAAACTTTACAAACATTTGTCAATGAAATACAAACATGTTGGAGCTCCTTGGTCTCCGGAAGTTCCTAATATCAACCAAAAGGAAATAATGAGTTGTTTCGTGATGGAATGGTAAAGATCATGGCGCTATGTCATGGTAATCTTCTCGCCTATCCTCTGGCCGATCCTTTAAAAGCAATCCTTGAACTCACTCGGAAACAGACGAATGAAGCCCTCACATCAAACATCATACTTTCGAAATCAATCACCATTAATTCTCCAATGTTTATCCCTTCGGCGGTATCCTCTTTTTATGCGTCATGAATTGAGCATTGCCGACCGGATACCTTTCCTCATCGTAAATCATTTTTTTCAATGGGAGAGGTTGCATTTTATGGGAATGAATAAGTCGAAACTGCATAAAAAGTGACATGTTAATGCGTGATTCTATTGCTTTTTTTTTTATTCTTATAAAAAGACGGTGATGAATCAATTCAGGTTTATTTAATGTGTTTCGTCAGCATCACTTTTATTTACTACTATATCATTAATATATTTTTTTTTAGATTTAGCGTGAATGAATAGAGTTTGATTTATTCAGATAAGAAAGAAATGAGAGAAACAGTCTTTTATTCAGCTTAAGAAAATTAATCAGTGCAAATGAATTGCATAAATTATTGAAAATAATTATTAAACAGATTACTAGAAATGAGAGGCGCCATTTTTCTCATGCTCAGCACTTGCGGCGCTTTTTGATTTACCAGGTATTAACTAACGTCAATACAGTAATTAATATTCATTTGGGGGTCAAATGAAAGCATATTATCTTAATTATATTCAATCTTAAAATCTTCAAAAAATAAATAATGAGCTTTAACTTGAAATTCAAATACACATAACTATACAGAAAACGTTTTTCTATTACAAATAATATGTCTCTAATGAATGTTCTGTTTGTTCTTCCGATTAAAAAAATTAAATTTACCCAAAATATTTATTTATTTCATTATCAACATAGTTATAATTCTATCCAACGACATATTCCCATAAAATATTCGATGCCTATTTTTGTAATATCCATTTGACTTTGTCTTAAAAAAGAATCTAGTTTAATTTCAATCTAATCTCTTAAATTAATTTATTCAAGGATTCTGTAAGCTTTTAAAACGAGGTAATCTGTAAGATCAAGGTCGGAAGAATAGAGTGAATGGAACAAAATGTTTCAACCAAAATATTCTAGAAGATTCTTAGTCACTCTTGCATTGTAGGATTTGTGCATTGTTGTGTTTCAGATTCGCCAACGAAAGGCCTTTTTTTCCTTCTAAGTGTCTTAGCTGATGACAATGAACTTCATCAGTTATTGCTTGTTTGTCACCAAACAGCTCACCTTTCATATCCCCCTACACCCAAAAGAATCTTCTTTGGATGCATACCACTTCTATTGGCTATTAAATGATAAATGAACCACTATCTTTTGCACTTACACTGATATAGCCATTCAACTAATTTTTAATAGTCAGAAAAGGAATCTTATAATTATCCTTTAAAATAAACCATAGAACTTGATATTTTAAATTGGACTTATATTAAAACTTTATTGCTTTATCGAAAGTCGATTAATGCCAACATTGAACTGTTCATAACAAATAAGTGAACTAGTTATTCTAAGTGCCTGGCGTCTAACATGCCTGGCGTCCGCTGTTAATGGGTGCAGAGGGTTCATGTTTAAATCCGAAGATAAAGTCTGTTTTAGTAATCACACTTTCACTGACTTTCCGTTAGCTACTGTATGTGTGCCTTCCATTATCAACAGTCAGGTAATACCAATTGTGGATTTTCAATGTTTTGCCATATGATGAACAAACGCTCAGTAGATAACTTAAGACGATGCCCTTCCTCCATTGCTCACTATCTGTTTAGCCTTCGTGTGCACAAGATCACCGTAGAGCGACAAACCAAACTATTGCTCACGATAGCGGTATACGTAAATATGCATACGTTCCCCATATACTTAAATGGAATAGGAGGACCTGTAACGCACGGAAAAAAATATTAATTGATTGCAATTACATTCAAAATTCTAGTATAGACTAATTTTCTTAGGGAAATACACTCATGTCCATAAATTAAGGACAATTCAGAATCACACAGAAATTGAACTCTAAAATAAAAATTTCACCTGTAGAATTATCACACACATCTTGAAGAAGAATATGCAAATTACAGGAAACCACCAGAGGGCGCGGATAGTACGTCACAATGACGAGTGTAAGAGACGGGTATATAAGGAATGGTGGAAAAGAAGTAAAATTGTTCACAAGCGCTTTAAAAGCCTTTCAGTGCAATAGCCGCATAGTTATGGCACAAAGGAAGCATTTGGATGATTTTTTACGTGGTAGAATTATCGGACGAGTGGAATGTGAACGTACCCAGCTGGAAGTATCCCAGGAACTTGGAATCGCCCAGAGTGTCATCTCCATGCTTTGGCAACGATTACAAGAGGATGGTAATGTGAGTAGATGTTACAGCACAGGTTGCCCCCGAGTTACAACGCTGAATGAGGACCGGTATTTAGCAGTTACTGGCAAAAGAAACAGACGGAGCACAGCATCAGACCTGTCTCGTCAGCTCTCTTCAGCTACCGGTACGACAGTTTCAAGCCAGACCGTGTACAGACGCTTAGGGCACATTGGTCTATATGCTCGTAGGCCTGTCAGATGTGTTCCACTTACCGCAACTCACTGTCGCCTGCGATTGAACCTGGAGTAGAGAGCGTGCATTGTGGACACCGCAACAGTGGTCTTGTGTGATGTTTTCCGACGACTCAGGTTTAGTTTGCAGTCCGATTCTCGTCGGACTTTCATATAAAGAGCGCCAGGTACCCGTTACCACCAAGAGAACACCATTGAACGACCACCGTTACGGTGGTGCCGGATGGCTCGTTTGGGGAGGAATATTCTTGGTTCCAGAACTGACCTGCATGTTCAGAGTGTAACGATGACAGGCCACATCTATCGGGATGTCATTCTGGAACAACATGTACGTTTGTTTCGGGGCGCCATGGGTGCTGAATTTCTGTTTATGGATGACAACGCCCGTACTCACCGTGCAAACATTGTAGACGAATGCCTTCAATTGGAGGATATCATCCGTATGGATTGGCCAGCATACTCACCGGACTTGAATCCACCGGACTTGAGCATGTGTGGAATATGCTTGGCCGACGAATTGCAGTCCGTCAGCCCCCTCCCACCTGTCAACCGGAACTTCGGAGGGCATTGCTTGATGAATGGTGTAATATTCCCCAAGATCAGTTTGATAATTTGATACTCAGCATGCCTAGGCGTTGTAAGGCCTGTATTGCATCGTGCGGGAGACATACTCCATATTAACCATCATCCTAACCATGTTATACTGTTTTTTGTAAATAGGTTCTTTTTTGAAATTTGCTCCAGGGAGTAAAAATCGCAATTTTTATTACTTATGTCAAACATATAGCATCTTTTTGCTCTTTACCTTTTGTTTAATAAATAGACTTTACAAATAAGTCAAATTTGTTTTTCTTCTGTCTCTTTCTTTGCCTGAACTTCATTATCCTTAATTTATGGACATGAGTGTACTTAATATTATACATTTTACCTTGTAAAATGCATAACAGTTTCAATTCACTTACACTAATTTAAACGTTAAAAACAGTCTAATTAACACCAAGATAACTTGTGACAACTTGATTGAAAATTGTAAGCTCAATTTCCCTTATTCCTTATGCCATGCTTCTCTTCGCGATACGTCTGCAATATAACGTGCATGCATCATTGTTTACTTTTATATTTTTCCTGAATTAAATCATATTATGGTTTGCACTATATAAATGCAAACAATCATGCACTACATTCTATGTTAATCAGTTATGTGAAAACTACATCAATATTTGTATTGCATCATTTTTTTCCCCTTTAAATGATTTAGAAGAAGAAAGATATAGAAAAATAAAATCTGAAGATCTGTACATAAACAAGTTGTCTCGAAACTACGTATAGAATTTGAGGAGAGATAAGAATATTGACATGAACCACATTCACATAGGAAAGCATAGCCCATTGAATGCACACGCAGGAGATGGATTATTACTCAGCACAAAACACAATAAATGCAGCATTGTAAAGTACGTTATTAGTGAAACTTGACAGTAAAACAAATGATACTTGTAGACACAAAATCCGATTTCATAAGAAGTATTCAAATTCCGACAGTCATGCATATTTGATAACAAAGCTGTCGAATATTTTTAAATTGCCTGGAGTTTTATAGATATTACCAGTGTCTAGTCAAGGGGTGGCCAACCCGCTGCCCGACTTAAAAATTTTTGCATCCCAGGAGATTTATCACACGTTTACAAAACATATTTATTTTATAGCAACCAAAGTAGTGAAAAGCAATGTATTAAAAAATACATTATGTGTGCATCCATATATTCAAAAATTAGCTGTTGGAATTAAGAGAAAAAATTAACTTTGATTTTATGATAACAGTCTTGCGAATATAGGACAGATATTACTAGGTATAGATAATATAAGACATAATATATGACAGATATATATGTCAGATATGTGGAGAAATTTTCCAATTTGAGAAATCTGGCACCAAAAATATGTTCACTATTCGTTCAATTTACACCCGCAAATCGTTTTTTCTAAAATGAAATTGACCCAACATAAAATATGCTCAATCAGAACGGATGACTTGGCGCAAATTGAAAGAAAAAATCGCCATATAAAAAAGCGGTACCCTAAAGTGTAGAACTCCTTTTCTTGTAACATTCTGACCAATAGCTTCAGAAATTTCACGAGTTATTGAACACTGATATACTGCCATGCGTAAACATTCAGTGAAGTACGTACATACAGGATCGATTAAAATTCAAGAAAAGATTTAATTTTTTGTTTCTCTTTTTCATACTTAAATTTTGAGGTTTCATTAATTGTTTCAGTTTTTGTGTTACTTTTGAGGTTCCAGATTAACTTATAAATGATACCTTGATGGCAGGATATTATTCCTGATGAAAACCAGTTTGGGGTTTTCAGCAATAACCCCAAAACTGGTAACTTTCTATTAATACAATACGCATATAAACTTTTTTGTTTTCATGAACGTAAGAAAAGTTGTATAAAGATATTGAAAATAAAAACACCGAGATGTGAACGACTGCTGAAAAGCGCTGAGCAGGGCTATTTATGTGGAGACAATGGTCTAGAAATAGAAATGATATCAGGGCGAGAACGTAGAAAGTTAGATCTCCGTGTCACTAGATTCAATGGCAGAACAATTCCTCTTGCTGTTAACACGACATGGTTGCTTGCCGTTCGGATTGCTATAGTTGATATTCGTTTTCAACGTTTGTGCATCTGACCAACAAAGCGGAACCATCCTTTGATTCCATAAGTACTGACCATTGAGCAAATAGTGGATAATTGTTAATCTCTGCATGAAATTACACCATTTCCCAGAAAGCTTTAATTCCTTCCTTTTTAACAAATTAATTTTTAGATTTTCAAAATTTTTTTTAAATTTATAGTTAACAATTGCTTAACAAACAAAACAATAATCCGTTAGCATGTTATTCTGTATTAGCTTATAATTTTCGTTTATGTATTACTTTTATATTTCCTGCAATTTAAGGATTAACGCTTTAACAACTTGTTTATTCTGTCTCAATGATGTTAAATTATTAATCTTATTTCTCGTTGAACAAGCTTTTATCATGCCGAATACAAATGTAAGATGAAAAATTAAAGTCCTTATAAACAAATGCAATTTTTTTTCTAATTTATTTCAGATGTGTTGACTGAGGGTCCTAATAGCCGAGTGACTAACTTTTTGGCGCTGTACCACAGGTTTGGTTCGAGTCCCGGCAGTGCCATGGATTTTTGTAGTAATTCGGAATCCACTTTAAGCCGTATGGCCCTATCTAATAAGGCTGTATAGCGTTGGACGTAAGGTTGACAACCCTACCCCATAAAACGAAAAACATCTCCTGACTCGAAATCTGACAGTAGACAGACGGCTTTAGCCCGCCATGGGGCTGCTGTGTCAATGAAGAAAATCTATTAATTTATCTTGATTTTGTTTGTACTATTTATAATGCAAAATAAAAGCTCTTAACTTCAATTTATAAGAATTTTTGATTTTTAAATGCAAAAATAAAATCTTATACGTTGAACTTCGAATTTTTTCTTCCAAAGAAATTATAATAAATCTAACTTCGAACAAATTAAAATTGGTTATTAAAATTAATTTTAAAAAGTTAACCGCAGTATAGTATCACCGCTAATTTTCTTCATAACCATATTCTTCTTAGTTCTTACGAATTCTTAAAAATCATACGACAAAAATATTAAATTTTAGTAAATATGCTTTGTTAAAAAAGTTCAGTAGAAATATACTATAATATTATTCTATTGTGCAATGTTCAATTAATATTCCTGTCATGAAATTGCTATGCAAGAAGGAAATTTTATTATTAAAATTAAATATTGCATCTTTCAGATTGCATGGCATTTGAACAGAATTTTTTTAGAACAGGAATTTTTTTTCTGTCGTTATGTTTCCGACATATTTGCCTTACAAGGAACATGACCCTGAATAATAATAAGAATCCCTATTACCGGATTGAACTGGATTTTTCCAGTTTATTGAAAATTCTGAAGCGTACACTGTTGATGTTCGGATGGGAAACGAAGCAATGTCACGTAGAGTTTTTTCTTCAGAACTTATTTCTCTTTTCGTATTCTGTACAAATATAAAAACGTAATATTCTTGTAGCTTTTTTTTCCAAAAGTTTTACAATGAAATTAAAAAAGATAATGCTAAAATTTAACCATTATATGTTAATTTTAAAATAATAGTATTTTATATCAACACATCCTTCGAAAAAAAAAATGATAATGAAAATGTTTATTTATATCCAATCTAATATGAATACATTAAATATATATTAAAAATAAAGCAATAAATGTAAGTCCACCACATCTTTCATTCCGAAATTTTTAAAGTAAAATTAGTTTTTAAGATTAAGATATAATATATTCTGTATTGAATATTCAAAGCAAATACCTTTTTACATTCATATGTAAAATGTTGTGATTGGCATTAAATAAATTCTTTTATTATTATATTTTCAATTGGCAAAGACACAGGGACAAAGATGAAGAGTTGCGATGGATAAACGCAGTTGAAAAAATTTTGTACTGAAGGTTAAGAATTGGAGAACCATTGTCACCCAGAGGAATGTATTTAAATCTCTTCAAAGGAAAGCCTTGGCTCCCCCTGGGCTGTCTTGATATTGATGATGATTATATTTAAATAGAATTTATCCCTTTTATGTAATACTTTCAAGTACAAACTTCATGGAACAGTACAGTTGTACATGCCAGAAAAGTGACAATCCCATCATATTTGCATATCGCCATTTTTAACTCGTTTGTGCTCGAACCCGTGTGCAAAGAATTGATAAAGGCAAAGCAAGCATATGAAATCAAACCGAATAGAAGTTATACCTTAGAATTGGAATTTCTCCTCTTTTACACACCAGCCGAATGTCCAGTTGATGTTTTGAAATTTCATCTATTCACTCATTCATTGGCTGAATAATTTTCAAGTTGGATCGGAAGTGTTATACGTTAAAGTTTTTATTCTTCTTCTAAAGGACTACAGTCGGTTCTCGGCCAAGGTTGTTTCATATTCTACCATCCAAGGATCCTCCCAACATTAGTATCTAAGATGAGATCTGTACGGCTTTTTCTAACTGTCATATCTAAACAGGATAATTTTATTTTTATGGAGTAGGGTTGCTATCCCTACTCCCAACCATCTGGTTTGTCGCTCTATTGTCATTTGTTGTTCACAAGGGCTAATTAAACCAGGACCTACGATTCAAAATGGATTTCGAATCACTACAAACATGCATCGCAGTGCTGGGACTCGAACTCAAAATCTGTGGTACCTAGGCCAAACTCTTGGCCATCGAAGCCCGAGACAGATATCACCAGATATCATTGCAACCAGATATTCCAACTTTGTATCTTTTTTCAGTCTGATAATATATAAAGCTATCCATATTGAATGTCGTTTCGAAATATTTTCAAAACACCATTGTTTTTTTCCCGATTTGAATCTTTTTATAGATTCACAGAAAGACAAGAGGAATTCTTAAGTAAAATGGGCAGTAATAAACTAAAATTACAACCCCAAATCTAACTTTCTCAGCTAGCATGCAGCTGAGCTACGATTCGAATTCGATAGTGGAATCTATTACCCTCACTGCTTTCAGAAATAAAAAAAAAAAATTCGATGAAGATTAAGGCACGGTTCTGAAATCGACAGTCAATATGCCTGATGTAATGATGTAAGTTTTCTGTGTTTTCTACCAAACACTCAAATGCAGAACAATTATTTCTAAATGTCCACTTATAAGGGAATATTATAACTTCATCAACCATCGGCAGTTCGTGTAATACATAATTGAAATTCTGATCCACCACAAAAATTTATCGAAAAAAATTAAACTGATTGAAATTATATTTAAATGTTATTCAATTCAAACCATATACATATAAAAATAATCGCATGCGCAAGAAAAAAAAAAAACGAAATATTGATCATATTACTTCTACAAAAGTATTTACAATGCTTTTTTTTTTTTTTTTCCAAATTATGTTCAACTAACAATTCAACCTTAGAAAATCCTGGTTTCCAATTTATTTTTAAATTCTCTTCTAAGTTTTACAATTCCATTCCAAACATTAAAAACTGAATCTTAAATGCTCTTCTAAGTTATTATACTTCTCTGTCAGTGAACAAAAAACAGCCCAGAGCTGTTCTTAAAACCATTTACTAATCCTCCACTGATGACTTCCTTATAAAGATAACACTGCAAGCCTTGTCTATCGTTTATTAATCTTTATCTTTACTCTGCAATTAACAACTTCTCTTTTTCTTAATATTTGTAATTTTTTACTTAATTAAAAAAATTATTAAATAAATAAATAAAAATAATAACCATAAAAAGAATTTTTTTTTTAAATTATCTTATCAATTCAATGAGCAATAATTTAAAGTATTCATTGTTTTCAGCAAAGACAGGGGTTACTGCAGGCCGCTATACGTCTAAGGTACTTCAACTATTTACAAACAAATAGCCTAAAAATTTTGTGTGTCTTAAAAAAATATCTTCTTTACAAACTTTTCAGTCATAAAATATCCTGTTCCTAAATTTGGAGGTTATAAAATTCAATTTTAATCTTACATAATCAGAATGCAATTCTAAAATTTCAGTTTAAGGATTTTTTTATAATTATATTCACATTTTAAGCAATTTCTAAATCCTTAAACTTCACAAGAAAGAATTGTGCGAAATATTTTTGTGATCTACTGCAATTTTTTTCCTTTTTCTCATAATCCATCAAATCATTAATACAGAATTACTGTCGCTAAATTGGAATTAATAAATATTTATGACACCACTTTACTAATCACATTTATTACAATAATACCATATTAATTTGAAGATTACATTAATAACAATAATCATTATTTTTAAAAAAACATTGATATAATAATTTAAGATGCTTAAAATTAATAACAAATTCAATAATCTGTGGGTTTTGAAATATTAATGTACATTATTGTTTTATTTGACATTACACCTTCGTCATCGTGTAATCCAACATTTGACCTTTTGAAACATAATTTAATTCCTTTTATTTTTTTCGCTAAACTCCCGTTATCTGGCGAATCTTTGCATTTGTTCCGAAGAATGATTTTAGACATGGTAACTAATGTAAAATACAGATAAGATCGCGTTTTCAAGGTAAAAAAAACCTCAACTGCTAAGATCAAGTCTTTTTTTACCCTTCGCGCTTTATCTGATAATATTTTTTTGTTTCTTTCTTTCTATAAGATGCTTTTAAAGTAGAAGACATGGAAACATGGCTTTGTCCCCTTAAAAGTCCTAACCACAAACTTAATTTTCGAGGTCATGGCCTTTTTTAGAGAACAGAAATTTAGATTTAGAAATTGGTGAAAGTGACGCACGACAGAAGCTTTCCAACACATTCATTATCTCATTAAGTGGAAGTGCAAAATGATGAAAGAGACCCTTTTTTGTGATCGTGTCTTGCAGTTTTTTTTTTAATGAGAACCTTGAATTGTTGGTCACACTCAATCCAATCTTGAGCTAACATGCAATTGCATTCGGTAAAAAATTCTTTGCAATTTCTTCGTGCTGTAATATTATCTTATAGTAATCGAAGGGACTCTCATTATTAAATTCCTGAAAGAGTCGATATTGAATCATTGCATTGATTACAACTTGTGGTCATTGAAAATATAAACAACGATGATGAATTCGAGGGTCAACAAATGCGTGTTCTGAATTTAGAAAACAACAAATAATAGTCGTTTTCAGGCACTGCAAGTACAGCAGATTAAGCATTACCCAGGATGTAATATCATTGGAAGCCTATTCACTCATATTTTACTACCATATTTTGTTGTTGTTGTTCTAATGCAGCTGGCAATACAGAGACAGCCAACACATTTTGTATGAAAACCATACAAGCTATCGCTTAAAAGTTCACATAGTACACGTCGATCTCAACGAAAGGACAATCCCGCATATAAATTTACCGTGCTTATTTCCGGTTTGACACAGAATCTTTCTGTCCTGTTTCGTTTTGCTGGTTTTGAACTTGGTTTCCCGCGTTTATAAACCAACATATTATCCAACACCACTCAAATCCATGAAAGCCCATCTCCCATTCTTACTTTAAATTTCAGGAGAAATTAGAATTCTAAGCAGCTTTGAAGTCTGGACGATTTTTTACTAATATAATGAAAATAACACATTTTGTATGAAAAACCATACAAGCTATCGCTTAAAAGTTCACATAGTACACGTCGATCTCAACGAAAGGACAATCCCGCATATAAATTTACCGTGCTTATTTCCGGTTTGACACAGAATCTTTCTGTCCTGTTTCGTTTTTGGCTGGTTTTGAACTTGGTTTCCCGCGTTTATAAACCAACATATTATCCAACACACCACTCAAATCCATGAAAGCCCATCTCCCATTCTTACTTTAAATTTCAGGAGAAATTAGGAATTCTAAGCAGCTTTGAAGTCTGGACGATTTTTTTACTAATATAATGAAAATAAATAAAAAAATATCACATTCGATACAAGGGAAAACAAAAAGAGAATTCCAGCTCTTATCCAATAAGAAAAATAAATCATGAAATACAATTAAATCATTTTGCTCTATGTTGTCTAATTTATCACAGATTAGTAAATGAGTTTTGTTACAATAAAAATTTGGTATATTTAGTGTTGATAAACATTGCTTATGAAAAACTGAATCAAGAGCGAATTTAAAAATTATAAATTATGAAAAATTCCGAAATAAAAATCAACTTGTATTATATAATCTCAATCAATCGTTTTATATGTTAAGGTAATGAACGGAATATTTTAAAAATTAACCCAAAAAAATTTAATCCGATACTTATTCTAAATTTTTAACTTTCTAAAGCAACAAATATAAATACATATATATATATTTGATCCTTAATATCAATAAAAGAAAGAATTAAAGTAAATGCAAAGAATTAAACGAATAAATAAACGCATTGCATCCAAAAATGTGAAAATAATAATAATAATTATTATTAAACAACTAGAATTCACTCTCTTATTTTTATTTATCATCTGCTAGGCTCAAACCAATCACAAGGGAATATAATAATGTCCAGTTGTAGCAGACAATGCATGAAAATGCAATTGGTTACGATATTACAACATACTCAATAAACAGAAACAATTTTTAAATAAATTATAGTTTAAAAAAACTAAAAAACACGTTTTTAGAGTTAATCAAACTGAAAAGTAAAAAATAATTGTTAACATAAGAATAAAATGACTGACGAGAAAATGAATGTCACTGTTCTAAAAGCGTGGGGTGCTTTGAATGACATTTTTAAACTAACTCTGCATTTCTGGAATGAAACTAGTTTAAAAATTATAACGATTGATATCGAGCACCCTACTCTTTCAGAACAGTGACATTCATTTTCTCGTCAGTCATTTTATTCTTATGTTAACAATTATTTTTTACTTTTTTAGTTTGATTAACTCTAAAAGCATGTTTTTTTTAGTTTTTTAAACTATAATTTATTTTTACTTTTTAGTTTGATTAACTATAAAAGCGCGTTTTTAAACTATAATATTTAAATGAGGTCCCTGTACGGAGGACTGGAACTATAGTTCTTACAATAACTTGATTTGTGAGTAAAACGAAGGCTAAATGCGAATATGTCGAGCCAGCCAGGATTCGAACAGGGAATCTCCTGATCCGTAGTCAGGCGCGTTGTGCCACTGTCCCACGTAGGTTTGAATGTCTTGTGTACTTTCATTCTACATGGGTTAAATTGCGCTTCATAAGTTAAAATAAAATCACTCATCCTGGCGGTCCTAATCATGATGAGATAATAAATTTATCAAAATATTTTAGTGTCGTCGGTCCTTGATAAGTCTACAACGTTTAAATTAAATCGGATCGCATAAAGTAGGGCAAAATCGAGCCCAAAGAGTCAATTACACACAAACAAACATACAGGTGAAACTAATAAACGCGTATTAAAAAGTAAAAATTTAAAAATAGAAATGATCGGAATTTTACCGCCGTTATCTGCTTTGGTTCATCAAAATTAAATTTGGCCAATTACCATAGCAACAGACGCAGGCAAACTTGGTGTTACTTAGCATTTTAATATTTGTCAAGCATTTCACAGAGTTGGTCTCAGCAAAACTCAGTTCCATGTTAAAATTATTTTATAATTGTTATAATTTCTGAGAGAGAAAAGTAAGCTTTTTGATTCATTTTTGCATAAAAAAAAAAAATGATTTTCCTAAAATGCTCTTGATATAAATTAACATAAAATACAAAATTGATGAAAATTATTATAAATTTACCTTAAAAAAATCATCATTTCTTTCAACTTTCTACAACAACTGATAGCGACTTTAGTCGTAGTTAATTACTTAAAAATTTGTAATTTATAAATGACTTTTGAGATTATCTTCTGTGCGAAAGTAACTTTTATAGAATATTAGAAATACTGAAATTTTAACTTTTACTTTTTTAGTTTACTCATTTATTGAATATCAAAACTACCTAATTGCTCTTGGTTCTATAAAAAACAAGCCTGATGGCTGAGTGACTAACGCTCTGGCTCTCGGTGTCACTTCGAATCCCGGCCGTGCCATGGATGATTGTAGTGATTCGAAATCCACTTTAAATCGTAGGTACAGGTCTAATAGGACTGTTCAGCGTAGGGCTGACAACCCTGCCCCATAAAAGAAAACATCTCCTGTCTCGAAATCTGCTAGTAGGCAGATGGCCTTGGCCCAATATGGGGCTATTGTACCGATGATGATGACAAAAACCATCTTATTTCAACTTATTTTAACTTAAGCATATTATTAATAATAATTTTAATTTAAGCCTATTATAATTAATAATTAATAATTTAAACAGAAATGCATTTATGTGGATTAGTTTTAATGGTAGAATCAATTTATGGCTCAATGAGTTAATTAACATTTTATTTAATATGAAATATATACACTTTGGAATAAAGTACTATAAAAAGAAAATAAATATTTATTTTTGATTAATTTTTTATATGCAAAAATATTTAAGTGTGCGAGATAATCATTAAACTATTATTTTAAAATTCCCAATGACTAGGTATAGCCAACTATAATTGCTGTACATAGAATATAACACATCGAGATATACTTATAAAATAGTTATTAAAAAATAACACCCTAAAAATATCAAAAGTTGATTGGAAACAATTCAAATCTTCCAAATATGTTTATACAATTTTGATTTAAGTTGTTTGCCTTACAAAAATGGTAAAATGAAACTATTATTTTGGGAATTTTGAATGATAGTCTACTGACTAGATAGTCAACTGTCAGAAGACTTTAAAATATATTTCTTTTAAAATATATACGACTAAATGTTTTTGAGTAGATAGTGAACTGTTATTGTTGTTTTTCTTCTAATGCAGCTGGCTAACACTTAGACAGCTACAGTCATAATAAAACACAATGATAGGATAAGGACAGAAAATGAAATGGACATTAAATAATTAATATCCTAAAAAATATCAAAAAATGAATGGAAACAATTCAAGTCTGCCAAATATTCTTACATAATTTCTGATTTGAGTTGTCTGCGTTACAAAAAATAAATGGTAACACTTTCGAACTGATTCATTTCAGTCTCAATTTCAACAGATGAAAATAAGTATATAAATCGTCCATTGCCCTTCGGTTCATTTTCCCCCAAACTATCCAGAGATCAGGGGCTCCAAAGAGGTCAAGTTTGAGCACAAAACACCGCTGGCATAAAGAAGAGCCTTTGGAGCCACTGATGTCTGACTGACCATTGTTGATCCAGCTGTTCCACTTTTCCAATTAGTGTGCTCTTGTGGTCAGTTGCCCTTTCACTTGGGGTGGCTATTTGAGTTCGCTTCGATGCCAATCCATGTGTGGAAGATGGGCTTGTATAAATAGTGATGCAAGCAGCCTGGAGGTCTTCATTAACACTCGGAATAGTCTTCGTTGCAAACCGCCAGCAGAATCATGGTAAGATCTTTTTCTTGTATAATTTTGAAACTTTTTAACTCTTCAGAACACTTATTGGGGTCATTTATTTCTGATGTTAGTTATCGGGATGATTTAATCCTGTTGACTTTCGCTCTTCCTACTCAATAAAATTCATAGAGTAGTAATCAACTTAGCGGTCTGATGGCCGAGTGAATAATGCTCCCATAAGTTTTCAGGTTCAAGTCTCGGCAGCGCAATGGATATTTGTAGTGGTTCGGAATCCACTTTAAACCGTAGATCCCGGTCTAACATGATCGTAGATCGTTGCGTTGTTACTCCGCGTAATTAGCTTATCTTGAAGCTACACGCACCTCCTGGGTAAGTGAGTAAGTCGATGCAGCGCTTGCTTTAAGGCATCCAAGACAGCTGTCTAAGTGTTTGCCAGCTGCATTAGTCAAAAAATAAAAAATAAAAAATAAACTGGAGTGTGTTACTATATTGTAGAGAAGCTGGTAGTCGTCCAGCGTCTCCAGTCCTTTTCGTATTCGAATTGGCCCTGTATAGGCGCTTGGCTTCTTTTACCAGCTTGAGTTTATTTAGAAAACGTAAACATGCTACATAAAGACACTGAAAATTCCGAGAAATGGCTGAAATTCTTCCTCTTAAGCCATATATTTAAATATGTTTTTCTCTCTTCATTAGTGGCGCAACAGCGTCATGGTGGGCCAAAGCAGCCTGCCTACTGTCAATTTCCAAAACACAGTGTAAGGTTGTCAGCCCTACGTCCAATGCTTTACAGGCATGTGAGACTGAGACCTACGGCTTAAAGTGAATTGCGAATCACTACAAATATCCGTGGCACCATCGGGATTCAAATCCGAAACCTGTGGCAGCAAATGCCAAAGATTTATCTATGTGCTTATTAAAAATAAATAGGTACAAAAATTTTTTGTTTATAATTCCGATAATTTTGTATGGAATATAGTAAAACATAACAAAATTTTCATATATATTAATGTTTTTTTTTTGAAACTTTTTTGAAGGGGAGGGGAAAATTACGCAAGGAAATTTATTAAAAGGATCTAAATGTCTAATATTTAGAAAAATTAAATTTATATTCATTTGAATCTAAAAAAATAAAGCATTTTTTTTAGAAATCTTTGTAGAATAGTAGATTTCTTTTTCCCTTCACGCCAACAGGATAGAGTAGTCATAGCCAACAGTAAAAATAGTTGCCAAAAATCGCCAAGCTGTCATCGCATAGGTGTAAAACTACAAAGTAAGTACGTGTGCCTCAAACTGGGAACCCCGATGCGTGATTTGTTACTTTTACTGCTGTATGCCAAGAATAAGCAAGAAAAGGCAAATGCTTTTTATTTTTAACAAGGAACCAATCTTTTTAAATCATGTATGCAGTGAGTGTGGCTCCCAGTTTTGCACTCAGGGGAAATTAATTTAATCATACTGACTTTAATTCTTTTTATTCATAAGAAATAAGCTAGCAAACACAAATTCTTATCAGCAAATGCTAAATTATTAACAAATGAATGACCCCATATTAAATCATGAATACGTAGACAATCGTGCATTGCATGTGACTCGTCTTGTATTCCAATGATTTGCCTTATCTTACTTTGACAAGTCTAATGAAAAAATATACTTTTTTTTTCTCCTCAAAAAGTTAAGATTTTCACGAAAGGTTAAAACTGGGGGCAGTATGAAGCTCAAATTTCTTTTATCCAATATCATTTTCGGTCTTTATTATTAAAAATTATGTATTATAAAATCTTGCATTATTGACTTTTTGGTAGAAATTTAATTAATTTCTTCTAAAGGAATTCTTTATATTTATCATTTTAGGGTTGTTTGTTAAATACTTATAACTTGAAGAATTTTATCTATCTAACTTTCTGCTGTTTTTTTATTGTTGTATGGAAGGAAATAACTATCGTTTATTAACATGATTATTTAAAATTTACTTTTACTGTTTAGTTGAGGATCTAATTTTTTTACTTAATTTCTATAAATCAAAATTATATTGCATGCAGCAATTCGAATAAATTAGTTTTTTATTTTTATAGATTATTGAAAATTAACAAAAACCTGATTAATAAATGTGGATCTGAATGGAATATATTTTCTTATCTCCAAACTAATATTTTTTATCTGAAAATATGTTTCTTCGACTAATGGTTGAAAACATAACCACAGGGACGAGCCTTCTATCATTTCATTACTTTATAATTTTTGTAAATAGTAAATGACAAGAATTCGTTCACGAATCAATGGAATCATGTATGTCAATCAATGAATCAAATCAAATCAAATCAATGAATTGTAGCAGATTCAGCATTATCCAGATGTTCAAGCGGGTATCCTGCCAATGTTATTTTTTATGAATGTAAAAAAACAAAAGCTCTTTGTAAAAGAATATAAAATTTCAAAGCATTCAAGCTTAAAAACTGATATAATCATGCCTCTATAATTTACTTTTTAGAGTTGAAATTTTAAAAAATAACCAAAATTTTTAAATTTGTTTCTAATGTATCTCAATTATACGATTCTTTAAGTGAGTTAAGTTGGGTAAGTGGTAATACTCTCTTACAATGCCCCTATAGTTAGAATGTAATTGCTGTTATTATCTTATACAGGGATAATAGATACCTACAGTAGTACAATATCTACAATCCATCACCATAAAGAATAGCTTTGATTTTTTATTCTGTTATCTAAATTTCATTCACAAGAAGTCCATGACGTGTCACCATAAAGAACAGTCTTGAGGATTTTTATGCACATTTATCTTCACTTACAAGAGCAAGAAGGTTTGAAAGAAGGTTTCTTAAGGATAACGAGATATAATGTATTTTAAACGTATAGAAAATTATTTTTAAATGGCCTTAGTTAAATTGTCTGTAATCAAACTCGGTAACTTTCTGTTCCGAAGTAACCATGACCAACTTCTGTCAATGGAGAGGTGAAAAAATAATTCAGGTCAGAAATTCGTGGAAGATTTTCTAATCCACGATTTTAAAAGTTCATTAAATATTTCCTCATAAAGAGGTTGTGTGAAAATAACTTTATGCATTCATCTCTTTTTATAACTCTTTATAAGTCTTTCGGTAATAAAAATACATTAAATTCTAGCAAGTTCAGCAATTCAAGCAAACTTGAAGTATATTGATGTTCTTCACAAAGAAAAAAATAACTGGAATCGTAGATTAATAAAGATCAAGCCTTAAATTTTAATAAGAGGAAAATTCACTCATACTCATTGTCTATTTCAATTTCTAAATCAAATGAAAAAATTAAATAAAAACAAAACAGAATTCATAAAGAATTTATAAATTTATAAAAATTCATAAAGGACTGTGGAGTGTGCAAGTAAAGGACTGTGGGAATTTGTAAAATTGTGGAAATTTCTGTCAGTCTTGTTTTTAAATCTATCAATTGATTATGATAATTTTTTTCATGGTCCTTTCATAGAATATTTAAAGAAGCATTCCCTAATTCAATGGGATCATTTGACATGTAGCAAATATCAGCATAAAAATGAATTCTCAAACTCCATATGGTGTCAATTTTTGAAACTGTAGTATTCATTTGTTATATTTGGATAATTATTTTGCAAAATATATATATCCAAATGTACAAATGAATACTACAATTAAAAAAAAAAAAATTAGTAAAATTTCTGTAAAATTTATTTGTGTATTTGTATATTTGTTTGTTAATATGATAATATTATATATTGTCATATTTGGATCCAGAAAAAGGTATGCTAATCTTAACAAACCCATAACATCTTAAAAATACGCCCATAAGAAAAATTGTAAATAGAATCAAATATAGGGATTAGTGAGACAATTATTTGAAATAAAAATCACTAATGTTCACTATGTTTGAACATTGCACTATATAAACATCAATTACGCTCGAGAATGATAGAATCCGCTGATACACAATTATTTGGCTGTAGATTTTATTAATTGTGCTATAAAATAACATTAAAAAAGCAAAACATCCAAATCTTTCAAAAAAATTCCCATGAGTTTAGAAGTTTGCAAAGTAACTTAGGAAACAATGTGTTTACACTAAATTTCATATATGTATAGGAATATGCTTATCAATTTTTATACATAAAGTTTTCAAATCCTTTCTGATGATCCTTAATGTATTTAATTTTTAATGCAGGTCTTGCTTACTTGTGCCATCTCGACGCTAATGTCTACTCTGTGCAGTGCCAACTATGCCACCACCGCTCCTGGTGGTTACTGGGGAGCCAGAGGTAGCTACCCCACCTCCCTGACCAAGGGTCATTACGACTCCACGCGGAGGGACAGCCGCTACGGGGCCCCACCTCTGGGCCCCCAGCTACCCGAACCACTACCGCAGAAACAGGAACCGTTCAGACCTACCACCAGTCGGTTGGACAGCAGCTACTTAAACCAGCTACCAGCTGATAGGCCATCATGTGCAAGGAAGAGGGACTACTGTTTGCATGATCATGACTATCCTATGTAAGAGATCACTTTGATTATATGGTTGCATTAGTGTGTCAGTAAAAATCAGATTTAATTAACTTTTGAGTGATTATCAGGCTTTATTCGAGACAAAGCTGATTTGAATCTAAAATTTGTCAAAGTCCGTCCAATTCCAATGTTAGGTATTGTTTGCATCGTTGTTTTTTGACAGAATTGAGAAAAAATGATGAATTATAGATACACATTCATAAATATCTAATTAAGATAATCAAAATATATAATTCAATTTGAAGTACTTTATTAAATATTGCTGATAATTGTGAATTTTACCTTTTTATAAGTATCCTGTTTGCTTGGAGTATTATTTTTATTTCAATAACCTAATCTGTGCTTTCAGTTTTAAATTATAACTGTTAATGATGTTCCTTTTTATTACCTATTTTAATTAACATTTTAGTGTCTTATTCTACAACATTTGATTATACTTTATAAATTCATAAATTTGGAAAGCGTTTATAATGCTTTACAGAGTTAATAATCTTATATAATTATTTAAAAATAACACAAATGGTTTCTTTCAAAGCGCCTTAATTCTTATAAATAATAGATTAAAAAAATTCTTAACAGTTACAAAATATGATGGATTTTTATTCAACGTGTCCCTGATGAAGTTATTGATGTTCGAAGCGATTCGAAATTCTGAAAGTAAGCTGGATCAAAAATTTTATTGTATGGTTGGGTAAAAATACAATGAGTAAATGGAGCATAAAGTCTCTCAGTTGGATTCAAGGGACATTAATACCTCAGATACCACCTTTGATAGAGTCTGATCCAAAATTTAGGACTTTAGAATCAATATTGATTAGCGAAATGGTCGCCCAAGTTCATGGCCAATGTTCAGGAACCTAAGTACCCCAACCCCAGAAGAAAAGTGTATTGAACTTTATTAATTGTCAAAATAATGTAAAGGGTGTATACCACGTAATCATTTTTATTGTGAAGTAAACTAAATGTTATATTTTTGCTATCGGGTTATAATGGAAACCCTGTCCTTTTTTTTAAGAGTAATTATAATATTTGATAAATGCTAATTAAACATCTAACTGTCATAAACCAATGAATCCTGTTGATGATGTGTTCTATCAGATAAATATTAACATGACCAAATCTTCGGTTCAATCGTGCACGTGAAGCTAATATGTAAAGACTTCAACTTCGAACTGATATTCTGGAAATGATTGTAGGAGTGCGTATTAAATGTATATTTTTAAATCCAATTTTACCTGAGTGTGGTGATTTATTTTAAAAATAGTGAAGGTTGGAAATGTTTTATTGATGCTGCTTTTACACATCAACAACAAATTCTCTAAGTTAAGCGCAAAAGATAGTTAAGGCTGAAGTGTCATTCGTAGCCTGTTTAACAACTTTGAAATAATATGCGTCCAAAGGCGATTTTTAAGTGTAAGTTGGTATATGAAAGGAATCATTCATTATGAGCTAGTAAGTGATGAACGATAACTAATAATGTTCACTGTCAGCAACTTAAACGCTGAAAAACATTTCTGCATGAAAATGTCACTCATCGATAAAAAAAATAATGAAAGGAAGTAATACTGTGACATGAAAATGCTGAATGTAAGGAGATACTGTAACACACTGTAAGGAGAATTTGTCCGGGGAATTGTGCTTCACCTAACCTACTCACCGGACGTTACTCCAATAGGTTGTCATCTTTTCTTTTTCAAGGCTGAAAAGAAATAAAATTTTAGGAATTAGGATGTAGAAAAGCTAATTGGAAGAACAAAAAATGTCATTGAATAAAATAATGACATGTTGATGACTAAAAAATATACTTTTGACTAAATTTTCAGTTTTATTATAATCGTGAAATCGGACAGAACTTTCATTACGGCCCAATACTGCTTTTGCATTGTTATACGTTGATGTTTCTTATCCTACTTGGTCAACAACAACATCTAGACCAGTCCATGAAACCATGTGGTCGTAATAAGTAAAAATTGCAGCTTCTTTTTGTCCCTAACTTTGCGGCACAAAGGCATGGGGCCTCAGAGAAGTCTGACTTTACCCCACCCGTTTATACTCCTGGGCACTGAATACTCATTTTATTAGCCTTTTAAGACATGCAATGGGGCTATTCTAACCCGGATCCACATGAAAATTGCTATATGCCGTTATTATATTGTACTCTTTTTTAACGCTGAACTATTATAGTTATATGTAGTTATCATATTGTCCTTTTTCATTTCCTTCTATTAGTTCACACTTTCCCTATATATGTATCTTGTTCAAATTTTCAATCGTTCATAAAATACTTTTTATTCAACTACTCAAGTTAAAATACCTTTTTTTTAACTTGTAGTGGATGACACTGGATGTTAATACAGTTTTTTCAAATATTAATTCATTCATTAAATTTAATTCATTATTTTTTTTTTTTCGATTTAAGTTGCATATATCTAATAATAGATGGCTCCAGATAAACTTGAAAAAATGAATAAAAATTATTTATAAAGGACTTTTCTGCAATATAGTGGAAAAAAAGTAGGAATTAACTTAATTTTTTTTTTTTTTTTTTATATTACTTGTTTACGCTGAACTTTTATAGTTATATGCATTTATCACATTGCCCTTTTGTTACGCTGTACTTTTACAGTTGTATGTTTTCCCTGCAGGGACATGGTGCGCAACGTGGTGCAGCGCTACCAGGGCGACATCTACCGCATGTACTCGGAGATGCAGCCCTGCCGGTGGAAGTGGCGGTGGGGGGCAACGTGAGCTACCGCTACAACTTCCCCTCCGAGAGGGGCACCTGGGCCTGCGAGACCGACGTCTTCACCATGCGCATAGGATGGGCACGCAACTGGGCGGGCAGGTGGAAGGTGGTGCTCAACACCGAACAGTTCCCGCAGTCCGTCAGGCTGGAACACTGCAAGTGAGTGCCCACCTCTATCAGACATCCATGGTCTTGACATATTTTCAGTCACTGATTGCACAGGGGGCTTTAGATTTTGGAATTGAATAGAACTTAGTTAAAACCCCAACAAGCGAGGTTGAGTTGAAAACTCCAATGTCTACTCTGGCAATGGGCACGATATACCTGTTGAACTCGAAGAAGAAAAGTTATGTGAACCCCCTCAATTGAGTTGTTCGTTCCAAATTGTAGTTCTAGTTCCAAATCGGAGAAATTACGTATAAGTGATGATAGTACAAAGAAGTTGTATGATATGATATAATATATGATAGAAAGAAAAAAAATGTAGCAATCTTTGGGGAAGGGTAACAAAATCAGTATTCATTGATCGAGTAGAATGGCCAAACTGATGTTTTTCTACCATATCATACTGTCTTGATGGGTGGCGTTAGAAATTACACGAAGTTAAGAGAATGTTACTATCACATAATGTGGGCGTAATATATCATAAGGCATTCTGAATAATACTGAAATTGATCTGATATATATTTATTGTTCCAGTAGCGAATGACTTCAGGTCAAGATGTCTGTCATTTCAAAAGAATGACGATTGGAAACTGTTTATTATATTAAGAACTGTTGTTTCTTATCCTAATTAGTGGACAGCGTCATCCAGACCAAGCCCATAAATTCAAAGATCTCATTGAGTGAGGGAAAGGGTTTAACTTCTGTTGTTTTGGGCATCCCTAGGTAGAAGTCTGACATGGTACAGTGATGCTGACTTTTTACGGGGTAGGGTTGCCAGCCCTACGCCCAATACTCTTGCAGTCGTATTAGATCGGGACCTACGACTCAAAGTGGATTCCGAACCACTACAAACATCCACCGCGGGAACTCAAACTCTGTTTAAAACCTGTAGCACCGAGAAATTGGACCACAGGTTTTAGAAAGACCGAGATCTATTTTAGACCGAGAAACCAGTCACTCGTCCATCAGGCTCTATATTAAGAACTACGTAAGTCTTTAAATTGAAGGAATGAGGAAAAGTGTTACAGTTTCATTACATATTCAAAACAATAGTTTTAATCGTGAGTCTTAGATTGATGCGATCAAATCTATTCATTACTTTTGTTTTCACTAATCTTTAAAACAATCTAGCGATTCCTCAACAAATTACAGTTATTTTACATGAAATTGTAATCCCCATTGAAATTATAATCATGCATATCTGTTGGTACGTGTCTAGAGAAATGGTTTCTAATTTCTCCCATTATTCAATTCAGATACTTTTTTGCTAGTTTTATCATATAAGCAAAATCTTCTAAAATATTTTATAGATTTCCTGTGTTATTAAGGTGTCTTCGCAAATATCCTGTAGTATATTTGCTATTGTATTATTAAAGTGTAATTGTTTTATAGATAGTCGAGTAGCAGATTAAGCAAAAATTAGGCTATTAGTGCGATACAATTAATTTTGTTGATATCTAAAGTGCCAAAAATGATGGTAGAGTTGAAAAGGTTATGCATTTTTTTATATGGAGTTAATAGTGAATTTTCAATCTCACCATTGTAAGTAGTTTAAGTTTTTAATAAGTTTAACAAAATAAGTTTTTTTTCGATGTTTGAAAATTAAATTCTATTTGAAAATAAAATTCATTTAAACCGAAAACTATTTATCAAATTAACAATAAAAAACATCAGACCATGGCCTGAATATACTAATACGAATTAGTTGAATATAAAAATGCATTCATTTCATTTTCAGTTTAAATTAAAATTTCACTGCTAATTCTTTTCAGTAATTATGGTCTAAAAATTGAAAACTATTAAGATTTTTCACATCATCTTAATAACTTCTTACCGTTAATAACCAGTTTTCAATTAAAATTACCGTAATCTTATCAAGGGCACAGAAAAGTTAATTGTAATTTAATTTTTTCATGGACACGAAAACGTACGTGTAAATTTTTATAACCTTAATAAAATTATTCTAAAATATAATTATAAATAAAACGATCAAAAATAAAAACAAAAGAACTCGCACACCTATAAAAATTTTTTATGTAATGTTATTAATTAGTAAATTATTGTTACGTTGGACCACAGATGCTGTATTAGAACTGCTGTTGCTTTTCTTGCCTAGAAAGTTTCTTTCGTAGTGCATAAAAGTACAACATGCGGGCCTAAATGGCCGAGTGGCCTCTCTGGCGTTCGTTAACACAGGTTTCGGGTTCGAATCCCGGTGGTGCCATTGATGTTTGCAGTGGTTCGGAATCCACTTTAAACCGTAGGTCCCTGGTCTAACAGGATCGTAGAACATTTTAGACTGAGCGCGTGGCATATTAAATTGGGAAAACGAACGGTTCCTATATATCGATTAGGGGTATTATAGTTCTTGTTGCTTCGCATCCCCATATACCTCTTCGATTCAAGTGCAACATGCGTAACTAGCGTGCAGGAGAGTTCATGTGCAAATCCACTGTTGGCGCCCGATATAGTCACTGGTTTTTAATATCGAGGAGTCTCAATGGCGATTGCTGCCATGTGTAAAGCATCTCATATCAATAATCAACCCGTTTGGAGGGAGTTTTCTAAATTTTCTCTCATTATACGCATGTTCGTGTTCAGTTACTCCTAAAAGTCCTACTAGTAGGCAATGCTTTTCTTCATCGCCCATCAGCCAGCTTTTCGTAACATGCAAAAATCGTAAATGAGGCCAACACCAGTCAATAACTATCGGCACAAGTCTATTGCAAGAATTTATTATATATATTCTGGGATCGTCAAAGGCATGTTTCATTTTAAAATTCACTCAACATTGTAGCACTTATGGTTGGCAGATAATACAATAAGATGCACGGAACCTATTTGGATTAGCATATATTTGTGCAAAAAATTATTTTCAGTTATAAACATTGACAAAACCGTAGACAAATGTGAGCGCTTAAAATTCATTCCTGAAGGCAAAGTCCTCCCTTCATTATGCGTCAGTGGGCTGTTCAAATCATGCATATGTAGAAAGGAAGTCCACTGGTGTACCAAAAAAAAGTACGACAACTATCTGCACAAGTCTATTGCAAAAAAAAATTATTATATATATTCTGATAATACTTCATGTCTTATCGTTGGCAGATAAAACAAGATAAACAAGATACGCAACGTCTAATTGAATTAACATGTAGTTATAGAAAAAAATTTCAGTTATAAAAATTGACAAACCAAAGGCAAACATGAGCAGTAACGCTTAAAATTCATCCCGGAAGGCAATGTCCTCCCTTCATTGAGAATCAGTAAACTTTTCATATCATACATAAGAACATGAGGCCCACTGATGTACCAAAAAAATTACGACAATTAATGGCACGAGTATGTTACAAGAATTTATTGTAAGTTTTCTGGTATCGTCAAATACATGCTCCATTTTAAAATTTACTCAATAAAGTAGCACCGATCGTTGGCAGATAATTCCTTTCAGGTGCGTGAAACCTATTTGGATCAGCATGTATTTGTGGAAAAAATCTTTTTTTTTTGTGATTATTAACAAATCCAAATGACTAATCATGTTTTCGCTTGTCTGCGTTGTTCGTGCTGACTAACCATTATATACCTATATAACTTTCAGTGGATATATGGGGCCTGTAGTCATCCTAAATATTTGCGATCTTGTATTTGATTATATAAAACAACAATCCCACATAAGAAGGGAACTCAAAAGTCATCCAACAGATATTGACAAAAATTATGCAGCACAAACTCGCTTCATTTCTATGTTGCTATTGTTCAATGCAGTTGGCAAAACAGAGATAGTTAATATTTATGCCATAAGCAAGGGCTGCACCGCTGTTACTCATTTAGCACTGCCCAGGGGGCACGTGTAGCAAAGATAAGCTATGGTCGCGAGCAACACTATCGCCACAACTCAACTCAACGTTTCCTACGGTTTAGACCGAATCCTACGGTTTAAAGTGGATTTCGTGCCACTGCAATTATCCATGACACCACCGGGTGGTACCTGTGGTACCCAGGGTCAGACAGTGGTACCGAGGCCAGACAGTTAGCCACTCGGCCATCAGGTCCCTGCTTTATTATAATATAAAATGTAAAAAAAAAATGCATTGAATATATTAGATATTAGTTATCTGTAGATATCTGTGATATCAAAGTTATAATACGTATTATATAATTATAATACATATTATACTTTATTATATTATATATATAATATATTCATTGCTTTTTATTTGTTTTTTTTTTTTTTTTTTATTGTTGATATAAGTTGAATAAAACAAAATCAGGCAACAACTTAACAACGCAAATTTTATCTCTAAAGACCGTTAAAAAAATACTATATGAATGTACTTGTATTATACCTAATAGATCAACAACAAAAAACATAGAAGAAAAATGTATAATTTCCAAACCAACAGACAAAAAGGTTCTGCAAGCCCTGACTCTCAGACTGTAATTATTGTCCATTTCAAAATCCAGTGGTCACGAACGGCCCGAATTTCCGAATACCTTCAAGCGAAAAGCTAACTAACAAAAGAAAATTGCAGTAACTATCACTAAACAGGTCATTCCCGAACAATCGATGTTATCTTTCGGGCCCTGTTCACCTCTTGCATTTCTCAAGCGTGAAGCACAAGTAAGGTGCCAACTGGGATTTGTGTCAAATTCGCGCGGGAAATTAGCTGTATCTGCGGGTGGATCTGGCGATTAGTCGCGGGGTGAATAGCATGGCGTGCACACTTCCGATACGCTTTCTGGAGGGACAAAGCTGCTCCAGCGCCATTTCGTTTTGTTTGTGGGTGATTTAATGACTCCATTAATACTGAAGGTAATCAGGATTACACAATGCACCATGAATACGCCGTATTTTGTTGAAATCCTTACAAATTAATACAACGCTTTACATTATACACTGTAATTACCTTATACTACTGTGTCCAAAAAGTAAGACCGATTTTTAATTTAAATTTTCCAAGGCTTATGGAATGTCAATTGGGTTTTTTTTTTTCGATTTTAGGTTGCTGGCACTGTTCTTGACATCTGTGTGAAATTCCACGTCACAATATTCATTATTATTTGAGTTACTATCATCTGAATTATCTAATCGCAAATTTGAAAATAAAAATTTAAAACTGTTCAGTGACATCACTGCACGAGAAATATAAGGGTCAGTTCCATCCGTGGCAAAAACGTTTAATATTCCCATGATTACTAATGTGTCCAAAAGTAAGACTAATTTTCAATTTAAAATTCTCGGGGCTTATGGAATTTCAATTTTTTTTTCTTTTTTTAGATTGCTGGCACTGTCCTTGACCTCTGTGGGAAATTTCACGTCAAACTATTCATTACTGTTGGAGTTACGCTTGGCTTTGTGAGACGCTAAAACCGATTCCGGCGATTTTTGAAATGTCTGAAAAATGAAACCCATATTGTTCCACAACCACCATATTCAAACCGTCCAACTTCTGGCTATTCCCTAAAATCAAAAGAATATTCCGGGGACATCGTTTTGAGTCCATTGAAGAGATTCAACGTGAATCGCCTTGCGCTTTGAAGGCCCTCCCTGCTGATAACTTTGTAGCATGCATTAAGGATTGGAAAAAAAAAATTGGCGTAAGTGCATTGTGTCCGGAAGGGATTACGGCGATGAAATAAATTTGAAAGAATAAATAAAGAGTTTTTGAAAAAAAAAAAATTGGTCTTACTTTTTGGGCACAGCAATACATTATCAACTAATACAATTTTTTGCTATTAATTTATAATGAAAGAATTGGGGTGATATTAGCGCTTCATTTCCAGGATCACCTGAAAATATCTGGTATATATATATATGCGTGCGCAACCATTTCTTTGGGAGAGTTCAACAGAATAAACGGCAACCGTTTCAGAAAGCTCAATGGGTCATATTAAAATATAAATGCATGTGAAGGAAAGGAAATGCATATGAAGGCTAAATTGCAATTTTAATATCAGTTATTAATAATTTTTATCTTCTATTAATTTTGGTTCAAATATAAAAAATATATAAGCATTAAAACTGAATATACTGCCCACAAAATTAAAATTTAATTTCTAAAAAAATTAGATACAATTAAAAATTAAAATTTAATTTTCTTTTGTCTGTTGTCAATTGATCGGTTATACATCGTTTATGTCAACTTCAATATTTCGATGAATATTTAATAAATTTAAACCATTTAGACTTTCTTGTCCTATTGTTTTCTCAAATAGATTTCCAGCCTTTGTAACGGTGAAAAGATTTTTCATTCAAGCGCGATGCCACATGTACAGCGGCAAATATTTCAATGAGAAATATATATTAGGATATATATTTCTGTTGCATTCATGGGGCCAAACCTAAAATTCACTAAGATAAACAAATATACGTAAAAATACTGAAGACTTGGCGTTATCGAAAATGAAATAAGACCCAACTTAAATACATATAAAAGACTTAAATTCGTCATTAAAAAAAGCAATTTTATTAAGGATCTCGAATATAAATTGGAGAAAACTGAAAGGCTCTAATGTTAAGGTGTTTAATTAACCATGACTGACCATTGAAATTCACTTATGAATATAATTTCGTTTTAATTGGACATCCTTTTTTGTTGTTCCAGATACGAAAATCGAACCTGCCAGATGATGCCCCCGTGTGTCCGATCCTCCTGTCTTCAGAGATATACAGCTGTACAACTCTTGAGCACAGATCCACAGACCCCGGATCGGAGTCCTACTGTGGACACATTTTTACTTCCTGGTGGATGTTCCTGTTACATTGACTTCAACTGAAATGACTAACTGACAGTTTTAAACTTGAATGACTTGCAAACGTAGAGAAAAACAATCATACACATAAATAATGATTGCTCTTAATGAATTTTATTTGGTGTATATCAGACAGTGAGCTTCATTCTTGTGCATCAGGTTTCTGGTCATTATTATTGGATTGTATAAAGGCCGCATTGTGTGTTGCGGTATTGTTGAGAAGTATGTATGCCAACTTTTTAAAGTAGAGAAGAAAGGGAAAAGATGCAGTTATAAAATAATTTGGTTCATGCCCAAGTTGCAATTGTTCAACGTGATACTTGGTTGTGTGGTTTTTTTCCAGAATTACTAGCATGGGAAAAAAAATGTATTTGTTGGATGAGAATGTTTATACTAATTCTAACCTACTTCTCTTTTAGCGAAATTATGCCAAAATTGGAAAACCACGATATCGCTAAGAATTCCCAAAATTACGTAGTTTAATCATTACTGCTAGGAAACATTTCAACATTTATTGAAAACCATTTGTGTTTCTCTTTTTCAGGATTGTTATACGCAATTTTTCCTTTGTTTTTTGAAATATCATTAATTTTTATCCTTTTTATCTGTTTCGCTGTGTACATTCGTATTGGTATGTCACGATATGTAATTTCCCAACGAAAAGTGGTATCACAGGTGTACATACTTAATGAAATCGCGGAAACAAACAACTTCAGTTCAATTATCACTACTTTTTATGTGATTTAGATAACTATTTTGATATTTAGGTAATTAATAACTATATATATTTTGTTGGAAGACCAAAAGTTGAATATTTGTTTTTCAAAAAGTGGTCTCTTGCCTTTGTTCTTCCATGTGATTCCGAGTTTCGTTTATTCATGGAGTTTTCCCATAATTCGAACAATGTTAATCTTCAAAGGTCTATGCAAATAATGATAGTTGATAACCTTGACACAAAATAATGTAAAAAAGATTTACATTAGAATTTACATTAGATTAAAATTTACATTTTAAATCTTTTCTTTACATAATCAAAGCAAATCTAATTGTGTATATAGAGTCTCATGTAAAATTTCTGGAAAAAAAATTTATCTTTTCAAAATATGTTTATTTTCAAGGAACAAAAATTTATTTTGCTATATTATCGAAAGTATTAAAATACTAAATAGTACATGTTGCAAGAATTTCTAATTTTAGTTTATTATTATTTGTATTATTTTTCACATTTTGCAAAAAAAAAATGTATAAAAAAGACTATTAAGTTTAGTGTTTGTGGCAACTATTTTGTGGCATTAGTGGCGTTAGTGTTTGTAGCAACTATTTTGTAAAATAAAAGAATTCTTTAGTGTTTTAAATGTAACACATCTTCTAAGATACATAGAGCATAACGAACTTTCTTTATATTATTCATTTCTTGCTTATTAAATTCCTTTCTTTCTTACTTACTTCCTTATTATTAATTCCTTACTTATTACTTACTCCATTCATTTCTTTTACTTATTAATTCAAATTCATCGAAAAGGAAAATTTTATACATCTATGGCCAGTTTCATAATTCCACAAAAAATATGTTACTTTGAATATATATATATATTTAAACCAATATAAAGATATCTTAAGGTTTATATAAATTGCAATGTACAACATACTAAATATTATTTTTTACTACCATTATTATTAAACTTTTACTTTTAAAATAGGTTTGAATAATTGCTGTTTAAATTTCAAACCTGTTAACGTCTTTAAATAAATTGTCATCTTTAATCTTTATTTTAATGATATCTTTTTTCTTAAATTTTAAGCTTCATAATACACTGATGATTAATGTGCAGCTGTGAAATATTTAATTAAATCAAATTACTTTCAATAGAAGTCTTTTTTTTTTTGTTCTGGGAAGCGAACTTTACAGGTGAATTCTTTCTTTATTCGAGTTTTAAATATGAGATGTCATTATTTAGTAGGCTTAAAGCCAGTACTTTATATGTAAGGGCATTATATTTTATTCATTATTGTATTCCTGCCATTTAAAAATATTTTTCAACAACTATTTAGTAACAATTATTGAAATAATAATGTTTTTGCCTATATGGTTACCTTGAAAATATATGCATCTTCAAATAGAAATATGATATTCATTTTCCCATAATAAACAACATACTAAATGTTCATTTATTAAGTTTATTAACAGGATTCATTCATTATGATTTTCGTTATGGGGATATGCTGCTATATCAAAATAAATTTTTTAAAGTAGACTTATAAACAACACTAATTACATTTTCCAAACATAAAAAATATGAGCACAGCTGTTTAAAAAGAGAATCAGATTTCCTACAAAAACAAATCAGAGAAAATTAGATGTCTTTGAATAAGCTGTCTGCCAAAGGGTAAATCTGTTCAAGAACAATTATAATTTGAAGTTGCTGTGATTGAATGAAAGAAAAATTGTGAAATATTAAATTTGTGTAAAAATTATTTTTTTACTTTTCTTTCATTAATTAATAAATTTTTTTTTTATAATTTGCTTCCTGAAATTTATTGAAAGCTCCCGACGACAATTTGCCAGATTGACGGAGAAACTTGGTTGCTTAGCAACCTCTATCTTCTGCTTTATGAATAAGAGAAGTTTCTTAAACTTTATGCCCATTGATTAGATAGAAAAAGAGTAATATATATATATATATTATTAACTTATTTACGAAAATTAAGTTATTAATTTTTTATATTTTTTATTAATTAATAAAACAAAATTTATACACGTATAATTTTTAGGAAGTTAATAAAAAAATAAGTAATATAACATTTTTTTTTTAAGTCAATTCCTACTTTTTCTTCACTCTATTGCAGAAAGTCCTTTATAAATAATTTTCTGTCATTTTTTTTAAGTTTATCTGACGCCATCTATTAATAGATATATGGAACTTAAATCTAAAAAAAACTAAAATTAATTAATTTAATTTAATTAATGGATTAATATTTGAAAAAAACTGTATTGACATCCAGTGTTATCCCCTACAAGTTCAAAAAAATGTATTTGAACTTGAGTGGATGAATAGAAAGTATTTTATGAACGATTGAAAATTGAACAAGATATATAACAGGAGAGTGTGGGCTAATCGAAGAAATTGAATAAGTAATAGAAACGAACAAAAACAATTGGAGGGAAATTGACTCAGCGGAGAAACTGCATGGTCATTCGGAAAAGAGGATATGGAAAGCTCACAGTCTTTTTCAATTCCTTCTATTAGCTCACACTCTCCCTGTTCAAATTTTCAATCGTTCATAAAATATTTTTATTCATCCACTCCAGTTCAAATACATTTATTTAAACTTGTAGTGGATGACACTGGATGTCAATATAGTTTTTTCAAATATTAATTCATTCATTAAATTTAATTAATTAATTTTATTTTTTAGATTTAAGTTGCATATATCTACCAATAGATGGCACCAGATGTAAGAGAAAATTTCAATTTTTTTCTAACTTAAAAAATGAATGAATATTATTTATAAAGAATTTTCTGCAATATAATGAAAAAAAGTAGGAATTAACTTATTTTTTTTTTATATTACTTGTTTTACCTTAAATAGTGTCTTCGAATTTTTTCATTGAAAGTGAAAGTTCTTTGAGAATTTGATACTCCTTAATTGACTGTTTGGAATAATTGCATTGAACATGAAATGGGTAGAAAATTGTCAGTTTATTTTTTTTTTAATAATCTTTTTATTTGCAGGTTTTATGTTATTCTCAGCAAAAAAAAAAAAAAAAATATAATTAATTCAGTTTGTAGAGATATCTTCATATATACATTAATTAAATCATTCATTAAATATATTAAATGAATAAAATTATATGCTTTTTAAATTCAAAAATAATCGGTGTATTAAATTAAAATTTGTTTTTTTAAAGTAATTTCATTTTATTGATTAAGACATTTATGGCAAAACATAATTAGATTCCTTCAAGTTGGCTTAGGATCAAATACAAATACTTAAAGAATTTTGAAACCCTCGATATTTTTTACATAAAATTTTCAAAAGAATCTATTCTTTGCGCTTTAAACTATTATTTAGACTCATATTTTATTTCAAATTTTTCGATATTAATCATAACGGTGAAAAGAAAAAGCTAGCCCTTTTGTAAATTCCAACTTTTATTTTTACATCCCTTAAAAAGAATATTGTGATTGATTAATAAAATTATATAAAATTTCGAAAACGCGAGTCTAGTGTCAAACCGGCTAAATAATCTGCCCGGTATATCTTTTAGAAAAAACTGCTGCCGAATTCAGACGTCTTTGTCAGGTTTGGCTTTACAAACGAAACGTTGATAAACTCTTTTGAACTTTGGTAATTTTCTTTAAACTTTTTAAGAAACTTTTCTTAAACTTTTTTCTTTTAAAACTTTTAAGTATTTTTCTTAAACTTTTAAGTATTTTTTTCTTAAACTTTTAAGTATTTTTTTTAAACTTTTAAGTATTTTTCTTAAACTTTTAAGTATTTTTTTAAACTTTAGAAAACTTAAATACTTTTTCTCAAATTTAAAAATTTTTTTAAACTTCCGTAATTTTCTTTAACTTTTAAAAATATTTTATGAAATTTAAAAAAAAAATTCAAAGTTAGCCATTGTAGTATATTTACGAAATATTTTACAGACCAATGTTATTTTCATTGATTACGAAATGAGTTGAAATCAAAAAATGGCAGTTCTCCAAGATCTTTTCATAGTTCTGCAAACATCATAAACGGCAAAATTAACCACGAGTCTTAAATGTAAAACCCCAAATTGTAATTATTATTCAATGTTTGTTCAAAAGCTCATTATATGATTACTAAAAAATTACTGGCTTAATTTTAATTCTTCTTTTAAGCATTAAAAAAATATCTTTATTATAACCTTCTTTTACTGTTTTATTCCAATTCAAAATAGTTTAGTATTAAGACAGCTGCTTTGAGAAAAAGGAGAAATTCTTGTATAAAAAAAACCCATCAACAATAAATATTGTGATATTGACTTAAATACGATGACATTTATTCGAAGGTATTTCTTGCCACGTTTTTTAAATCTTTATTCATTAAATTGGTTAACGTTAAATATTAAAATAACCAGAAATCTTGAACTTTAAATGTTAAAACTTTATTTAACGTAATGTAACTTTTCGGTATTCACAAAAGAATAATTATATTTCAATGTTCTGAAATTAATGCAACATGTAAAACTTTTTTCAAAAGTTATCCAAGGTAAAAATGCCTTTAATAAAGCCACGTGATTACAAAACCATTTAATACAAAAATCATTATCAAGTTCCATTTAGTTTTTACTTTATTGGTAGATGTAATGTTATTGTACAAATAATTTTATTTGAAAAAAATCGTTATTTTCTATAATAAATGTTGTAAGCACTTTCTTATATTTTATTTAAAAGTGATGTCACTTAAAACTGTTGTAAAGTTATAGTTTTCGTGCAATAAAATTTTGAAACGTTTCTTGTAGTACCTTTTTTTCAATTCCTTCTATTAGCTCACACTCTCCCTATATATATCTTGCTCAAATTTTCAATCCTTCATAAAATACTTTTTATTCATCCACTCTTGTTCAAATACATTTTTTTAAATTTGTAGTGGATGACACTGGATGTTTACAGTTTTTCAAATATTAATTTAGTAATTAAATTTAATTAAATAATTTTAGTTTTTTAGATTTAAGTTGCATATATCTACCAATAGATGGCGCCAGATAAATTTAAAAAAATGAATGAAAATTATTTATAAAATATAGTGCTTTCTGCAATAGAGTGAAAAAAAAGTAGGAACTGACTTTAAAATAAAATATTTTTTTTATATATATTACTTGTTTTCAAATATATCAGTACATTATTGTTGCTCTCAATTAATTGTATTTGGTATTAACATATTAGTTTGGATTTATCTCATCTATTTTAGAACTAACTGATTTTTTGTTGTATATTTGCCATTAACGATTCTATCCACGACAGTTGAAATGTTAAGTTGTTTTCCAAATTCAATTTATATTGAGGTTAAATAATAAAATTATGAAGAAAAAAAAAACAGTTTATGAAATTTCCTTTTTTACATTTTCTTATTTTACATTTCATAAATAGGTTACAAGAATTAATTAAAGATGCGTGATCTAGTTTCTATAAAAATGAATTATGAATTACTACATGGGAAGGCAAGGTGCAATAATTCACTTTATAACACACATTTAAAAATAATATGTCATGACCAGTGAAAAAACCAACCAGTAGGTGCTCATATCTAACAATATCTATGTAGTTAAAATTATAATAAATAAAGCTGGTGAAAAATATCAGCTATTGGGATGGGCAAACTTTTCTGTCGTACAAGGGCTTAGTGAAAAATCGAAAAAAAAAAAAAAAAAAAAACTAGACGGCCAAAATAAATTTTTCTTAAAATTTTAAAATCAATATACAAGTATTAAATTTAAGTATGTTAATGAGTTGAAGGAAATTACGATTTCATTTTTAAAAGTAGGCTTATATTGAGGTTCTGAAGTGAGAGTGTACTGAATTTTAAGGAACGAGGCTATTTGCTCATCTGTCAATCTACTTCTGAAATAATTTTTCTAAGTTTCATAGTTGAAAACACGTGATTGTTATATATAAGATGAACCGATTCAAACATGGCACTGATTTTTGGGCTGTGAGATATTAAATTTGGGAAACTTACTTTCGATAATGATTTGTAAAAAACTAACATTTTCTATATTTAGAAACAACTGCTTTGAGATGATTGTTAGATTCAACCCTGTATATCTTTAATTACCATGCAAATCTGTTACCTCCCAGAAGATTCCAATTTATGTTGAATGGCATGGTAAAAATATCCGGAATCAGAAAGCTCGGCTTTGAAATGGCACTGAAATCTTGAAATCTGTCGTTTGAACTCAAAATCCCACCAGGTTTTCACGAGGTAAGATGCCATCTTCATAATTCATCGAGTTTCTTTCATTTACTGAGGGATTGAATTTAACCTCGGGAAATGAGATAAAAAGCTCAAATAATTTTTTATGACGGGTATGAAAAAAATATTTAATCAAAGTAGAAAAGGAGATGGATGTATAATATATAAATATATATTTGTTTTAATTTGTCTAAAGGAAAGGCAAATGAGGGTAAAAATAGTCCCCTCTAACTCTCTCGTAGAACACCGGATAGAACCTACCGGTGGGCCGGAATTGACCCGCGGGCCGTCCAAGTTTTCACATCCTTAGCGCTAAGTTTAATAGTTACTACCAAGGGCCAAAACCGTTTATATTTTTCTGCCATTATCTAACTTAGTGAATGGCGCGTTGGGTTCTGAATCAAAGGAACTGAGTTCGAAACTAGACACGTGGGTTCAATTACTTGAATTAATGCTTCTTATTCTACTTGGTCGACCGTGACATTTATATCTTCATGAACTCGATTCTCATGGAGGAAGGTTTTTCCGTTCTCGAGGTGATTTTCAGGATAAAAATCATGTTTGATTCAGGATATATGCATTCAAAACATCGATATACATACATACATATGCGATATTCTTTTTACCCCAACATAACTACCGAGGGTAACCGCGGGATCTTCACTAGTTTATAATGTTAGGGGATTCATTTCAATTATTTGTTAGCTGTTATGCTTAAGTTAAATTTTCTGCTTATTATGCTTGTCATTACGCTTTACCTAGCAAGTAAATAAAACCGAGTTAGTATCATTCTGTGTTTTTTTTATCCAACTTATTACAGCAACAATAAGCTATTCGATGTCGCGGGCCGGATTGATGACACTGCGGGCCGGATTTGGCCCCGGCCGTAGTTTGGAGACCCCTGATCTAGAGGAAAATTACTTCAAGTGAATGCGCTTGACATTAGAAAAACAAATGTAAAGAACGAATTCGTCATCTCGGCAAAATCATAGCTCATTATATGCAGAATAGTTTGCAGACATTTTGACTTCTTAAAATGCAATATATAAAGACAGAAAAATTATATTCGCACTGAATGATAGTTAATATTAGTACTATATTTTGCACTGAATTACTGTTGAGCAATAAATTTGAAATGAACATGCTCAAACATAAACTAACAAAATAACTCTTCCATCCTTCAAACAAATTCAACACAAACTTATTGATTCCAAATAGCCAATCACTGTTGCCCACATTAGCAACGTTATAGGAAACATCCAAATATCACACACAATAATAATAATAATAATAATAGAATTCACAACTTTTAATTGCTGTATTCCGCTAATGCACAATTATTATGATGGCTTAACACTGCAACTTTTGGTGACTTTTGCCTGATTGCAATATTGACTCTCTTATGAGGTACACGAGTGGTTTCAGCCTCAAGAAAGATGGTGCAGTGCCTTATTTTGCACAGTTTTGTGATTCACCAAACATACTCTATCACAAAAAACATACCCCAAAATATTTTTTTCAATTCCTTCTATTAGCTCCCACTCTCCCTATATATATATCTTGTTCAAATTTTCAATCGTTCATAAAATACTTTTGATTCATCCACTCAAGTTCATAACATTTTTTTTTTTTTTTTTTTTTAATTTGTAGCGCATGAACTGGATGTTAATACAGTTTTTCAAATATTAATTCAGTAATTAAATTTAATTAATTAATTTTTTTTTTTTTTTATTTAAGTTGCATATATCTATCAATAGATGGCGCCAGATAAACTTAAAAAAATGAATGAAAATTATTTATAAAGGACTTTTTGCAATAGAGTGAAAAAAAGTAGGAATTGGCCTTTTTTTTTTTTTTTATATATTACTTGTTTAATCTTAAAATTAATTTCTATCGAGTATTAACTGTCGTAAAACGCTAGCCAAACAGAAATCTGTTCAAGGAAGCTTCAGTTCTGTCCATTCAGGCTACCGATTGGTTGGCTTTCTACGACGCAAGAGTTTAGTACCCAATGGGAATCCACCTTTAGTAGTTTTCATACAGAAAATATGTCCGTATGATACAATTTTAAAAATCATATTTGTATTTATTTCACATTTATTTCTAAATATCTTGACAAATTTTCTTAACTACGTAATAAACAAGTAATATAAAAAAAATTAAGTCATTGCAGAAAGTCCTTCATAAATAATTTTCATTCATTTTTTTGAAGTTTATCTAGTGCCATCTATTGGTAGATATATGCAACTTAAATCTAAAAAAAAATTAAAATTAATTAATTAAATTTAATGATTGAATTAATATTTGAAAAACTGTATTAACATCCAGTGTCATCAAATACAAGTTAAAAAAAATGTATTTGAACTTGAGTGGATGAATAAAAAGTATTTTATTAACGACTGAAAATTTGAACAAGATATATATAGGGAGAGTGTGAACTAATAGAAGGAATTGAAAAAAAGCAAGTAAAGGAAGTTATCATTGTTTTAAAATCGAATAAACTCGGGGAAAATCGTGGAATATTATCTAATACTGGCTGTATTGAAATTGCCCAGATTTTTCTTATGTGATTAGCAAATGTTGGACCTTTAGAAAACTCATCTGTATAGAAAACAGCCATTTAGTAGACAGATATGTGATGATAGTATAGAAATCACTCTTGATAAAATTCACGTTTGGGTTACATCATGACGATGTAAAAAATAGCGACTTAGATCTTTAAGTCACTGTTTATCTCATCGCCAAGATGTGAAAAATAAAAAAGTTTAAAAAAAAAAAAGATATATAAATGTTTCTCTTAATAAAAATGTTTTTTTTCTAACAAAATAGAAAGGTTTTTCAATTCCTACTATTAGTTCACAATCTCCCTATACATATCTTGTTCAAATTTTCAATCATTAATATAGCACTTTTATTCATCCACTCAAGTTCAAATACATTTTTTAAACTTGTAGTAGATAACACTTGATATTAATATAGTTTTTTCCATTATTTCCACATATTAATCCATTTTCCCACATTAATTTTCCACATATTAATCCATTAATTAAATTAAATTCATTAATTTTAGTTTTTTTAAATTTAAGTTGCCTATATCTACCACTAGATGGCGCCAGATCTAAGAGGAAAATTTCAACTTTATTTGTAAAGGACTTTTCTGCAATATAGTGAAAAAAGTAAGAATTGACTTAAAATTTTTTTTATATTACTTGTTTTAAATAAAATTAAAAAAAAAATTTCACAATACCATCAAACAACTTCATGGTATTTCTCAATTACTCATTCTGATAGGATTCAGTTGTATTTTGGGGCAATGAAAAATAACCAACAACAAATGTGTAATTGAATAAGTGCTTAAAAGTTAAAGTTTTTTATGTTTGACAATCTGTTAAATAAAAATAAACATTGTATTTAACAATAGACTGAAAAAAAATTATATAATTCAAAAATAAATATTTAAAGCATGACGGCTGATAATGTTTTTTTAAAAAACGTGAAAATAATTTAATAATCGTATATTATACAACAAACAAACAAGACATGTTATATTTCAAAGTGGCAATATTTAATCAGACATGAAAGCTGGATAAAATTGTTTTTAAAAATATATGCAGAAAACTAAACACCCTAAACTTTTATTAAAAAGAACGGTTTAAAGCAAATTTCTAATATTTTTTGCAAGAACAAACCCTACTATCCATACTTATTGCTGCAAGCCATAACTTTTCAAGATGAATCGTGCCGACATCCAGAGCCTCTATCAAACAAGAAGGGACAGAAAGCAGAAATTTGCCAACCAACGCCATCATTACTCAGATTTTGGGGTTCTGCTGCACTACTGGTTCGATGAACGCGCACGCGCAGAAGCAGAGACGGAAGTCATGCTGTACAAGCTGTCCAGGAACGAACTGGGATTCCAGAAACTGGATAGATACCTCAACGCTGTAAGTCGACCCATTGAACTTACGAGGAATCTTGATGGCTTTCTACACCATGGTGACATTGTCAGACTGAAATGGATAGATAATTCTGAGGGAAGGCATTCCTTTTTGGCAGCATTGCCATTTAGCATTGATGATGCTGGAAATTTCGGTGAGCCCTGCTTGGCAACTGCCACAGAAGACAGCAGGATCATTTCGAGATCTGCTTTTCACGTCTTCCGAAACAGAAACGATGTAGCAAACCACATTCCTATTACGTACGGAGAATGCATCATGATTTGCACTTTGGAAGGCACTGGCCACAAGATGCTGGAGTGTCAATCGAAGAGTCTTTCTTCATGTGCCAGAAAGTCCGGTCACCAAGAGGTTAAGTGGGTCAAAGAACTGTCTGGAAGATCCTTGTGGAAGGTTGTTCACAGGGAGAAAAGCGAAAGGCGCAAAACGGAAGGAAAATATATACCCAGCAACAACAATGTGGTCATAACTCACCTGGCGTCTGGACAGAATCTTGCGTTCGAGAGAGGTACAGTGATGAATACGGTTATGGGTAAAGAGAAAGAAGTTGCTGGCCACATTTACCAAGACCGATTCCGAAGAGAAGAAGACGAGAATGTGTGGCAATTTGAAGCTCCTTCACTGAAGCCGCAAGATTATGGTGGTCCTATAAGCCTACCCAGATGTTAAACGTTTGAGCTATTTTTACATTTTAATGGTACTAATATCTTAGTGGAAATATTTAAATATGTTATATTACAATAAATTTATATACATTATAAAATTAAAGCAAAAACATGAATGGAAATTACATTTTTTATAAAAGAACTAATTATTAATTTCAATGCTTAATTTTATTAATATGGATAAAATAAACTATTTTTATAATAACTTGTGTGTTTCGCGTAATAAAAAATTTAGAATGAATGTTTATGGATGATTTATTAATCAAATAATTGTTGTAACTTTAATATATTTTTAACATATAAAAGTTTAGGAAAAGTTAGTCAAGAACATGATATATTTCTAAACTTATATATTGGACAATTAAATAGCAATTGTCAAGTGGGTAGGTCTTAAAGTGTGACATTAAAGTTCCACCTAAATGGCGTAAAAAGAAATTGGAATAAAAATTTAAAAAAATAAATAAAATATCGAATATGAAACTTAAAGGAGAAGCTATTCAAAAAATTGCTCAACAAAAGTTCATTTCATAAATTCAAAGGATGTACAAAATTTCTTTTATGCATTGTAAATCCGATAGAATATTAATGATTTTACAAAATAAAATATGTGATTATTATCAATAAAAATCATTTATAGAACGTTCATATCTATTAAAAATTCAACTTTTATTTATGTATAGTAAAATATTTATAAGAATACAAAATATTGGTGGTCGAGAATTATTATATATTATAATTGTGAACTCAGAATATAAATAAATAGATATTCTCATTTTATATTTTAATTGGCGGTAGTTTAAATTACATATTTATTGGCATAACTTTCTCACAATATTCTCTGTTAAAGTTACATGTATTGTATATTGAACTGATTTTTTGAACAGATAAGTATATTGTTTTTACTCAGCTTTCATTCAAATGCCTTGAAGAAACATTATAACATTGAATCTACTAGTCAATACTCGCCAGAAGTAGAAAGAATTTGTGTGTTTAAAAAGAAATTTCAAAATTGTTATAGAATATCTATTTTATGCTTTCTTTTATACGTTTATATCTAACATGGTTATTAAATTTACAATTTTATTATAATAAAATGTACATAAACTCTGGTATGAATTTAAATTAAATATACAATATTGGTTGGTATTGCTTACTTTTCTATTTAATCGCCAAATAAGATCGCCAAACCGTTTGCACTAAGTTATAACGAACAAGTACTGATAAATTTTAATCCTATAGTTAATCCTTATCAAGTCCATCTTAAAAAAAAAAAAATGAAACAATACATGTTCAGACATTAACTTATTTCTGAAATAGCTTCTTGCAATGATCCAGTTTCGAGAACCTTAGACAACAATAACTAGATAAATTAATATTTCGGAATCTGATTTATACTTTAACCATAGAAGATTTCGTGAAAAAAATACATTTCATTCAGTTTCTGCACTGCACACAATGAACAATTCATTTAAATCTATTTAGTTCACCGTTTGTGAAAAGGTACGGTTAACAATTTACGAACAATTCACATTGTTTTATCTAGTTAGAAGAAACTAGAAAGAAAAAAAAAGAACCATCGATTGATTTAGATGGAAAACACAACTGGAAATGCCATCAAAAAAGATGAACACCTTTGGCTTTTCTTCAACAACTTTCATAAACCTTAACTTATGATGATCATTGTATTTAGCAAAATGATGCTATTTATCAAGCAACAATTGCTTATCTTCAACGAGATCTCATGACAATAGCCTTTCACACAAATTGGAAAAGTTAGCACAAAGGCTCAGCTGCTAACTGACCTTGAAGTTGAGGGAATTAACTAACTGTCTACGAGGAAGTTAGAAACGTGCTTTAAAATTGAAGTTTAAAAGATGATTTAATCATTGCCTCAAGAAATTTTCGATTTCTTTTTACCCAACAGCATTGATATATAGTAGATCTTGAACTTAAGTTCTCTATCTTTGCAATATCTTAATAATTTGGTCATATACCAGTTATTATTCAGGATAATCTCTTTAATTAAACACAGAAATGGTAATTCCGTTTGAGGATAGGAAATCCCAAAGCATTTGTTTTGATTTTTAAAATCAGTTGATAGTTGAGAATTCACTGATATTTTTTTAATTAGATTGATTTATATTCTCGTGGTATTAAAACATATATTCAGTAAATTACGAAAAATATACATTTCTTTTTTGGCAATTAAGAAACTTTCTAATTTTTAAGATACTGCCTACAATCAAGATATTTTATTATTATTGATATTTAGAAAATACGCTCTATTCTAATAGGATAATTATAAAATTTCACATTAATTTTTGTTTTAACTATATCAATTTAATAAACTTAAATTCTCAAATTTAAAAGACAATCTAAAGGGTGAATAATTGAAATTATGTAACATAGAAGTGAAATTTTCCGCTGATAATTTGTGGGGAAAAAGTTCAATTACATTCATGATTCATAATATAGAACCATAAAAAAAAAAAATATGCTCCTTTGTTTTTTAATGTTAACTTTTAAATTAAAATTGAAAGAATAATAGTAAAAAAAAATTATAATTAATGTATCATTTTACATGTAATTGAATCAGCATCAGTAAAGTAACTTTTATCAATCTACAGATAAGTTAAATAACTAAAGTTACTGAAAATAACGCCAAATATCGTCTGGCATGTTATGTTGAACGCTGGTTTCATGCCAAGGCCAACGTAACGTAGATTGGCAATGAACTTTATTAGTTTGGCGATGTTATTAATTATAGCTTGAATTTAGTTTCCATTATTTTTTCAAAAGGAGTAATGGTGGAGTTATTTGTAGGAATACATCAATGCGTCGTACGGGGATCTAGAAAGCATTGGAAGATCAGAAGATTATATGTAGTTCTGATTCAAATCCGAGAAAGCTCTGGAAGATTATATGTAGCCCTGATTCAAACTCAAATCCGAGAAAGCTCTGGAAGATCGGAAGATTACATGTAGTTCTGATTCAAATAAAAATCCGAGAAAGCTCTGGAAGATCGGAAGATTATATGTAGTTCTAATTAAAATCCAAATCCGAGAAAGCTCTGGAAGATCGAAAAATTATATGTAGTTCTGATTAAAATCCAAATCCGAGAAAGCTATGAAAGATCGGAAGATTATTTGTAGGTCTGATTCAATACAAGAAAAAGCTTTGGTAGATCGGAAGATTATATGTAGTTCTGATTCAAATCCAAATCCGAGAAAGCTCTAGAAGATCAGAAGATTATATGTAGTTCTGATTCAAGTCCTAATCCGAGAAAGCTCTGGAAGATCGGAAGATTATACGTAGTTCTGATTCAAATCCTAATCCGAGAAAGCTCTGGAAGATCGGAAGATTATACATAGTTCTGATTCAAATCCTAATGAGAAAGCTCTGGAAGATCGGAAGATTATACATAGTTCTGATTCAAATCCAAACGAGAAAGCTCTGGAAGATTATATGTAGTTCTTACTCAAATCCAAATCCAATTTCAGTTCTAATATCAAAATTAAAATATGAATTTATATAATAAAAATAAGTAAAACAAGATAAAAACTTAATCATAATTCTAATAATGCATTTATTCTATTTTAGTAAATAAGAATTGTATACGAAATAAACTGACCAAATAAGGAGTTAAAATTGCTGTTTTATATTCTTTTTTTCATTAAAAAGGATTTACAAATAATGTAGCCAAATACACTTGGTTCTAAATCGATAATTATTCTGCTTTCTGAATCGACATCGATACAAAAGGGTGAGGCCTTGAGCGCATGCGCACGATCTAGTTGCGATCGATAGTAAACAATGGACGTCGGGATGGTGATCTTTTCCATCCCGGTCTCCTGAAATTTTCATTTTTCGTTTTTAATTTTTCTTCATCCTCCAAGAAAATCTCCTGATGAGCTGAAACAGAAAACCTCGAAATGGATTCCATAAACCTAGCACAATTATCTGCAAGTAAGTAGCCATCAAAAATTTCTCAGTTAAACATCTCTTTTTTTTTTTATATGCATGTAAAATTAACACAAATTTATAGATTCCGAAAAAAAAAATCATTTTAGTTCAAGACAATTCAATGAATGGATTTGTCTCCCCAAAAAAAGTTTCATACATAAAGTTTATTTTTAAAAGGTCAATTACTGCTAAGTAATGTTCGAATCAAATTTTATAATTATATTTAAAAGTAATAAAGAATCTATTTAATTATATAATAAAAATTCAGACAAATTTGTAGAATCATAACTCTTATTTATTGCACTCGCTGTAACTTAATTATAGGTTACACTAAAAAAATGAATATATGTATATATATGAGATATATAACTGAGCTTGAGGCATGGCATAATATATTTTATGTATTTGTATAAAATAAAAAACAAGTAATATAAAAAAAAATTTAAAGTCAATTCCTACTTATTTTTCACTATATTGCAGAAAAGTCCTTAACACATAAAGTTGAAATTTTCTTCTGGCGCCATCCATTATTAGATACATGCAAGTTAAATCTAAAAAAAACTAAAATTAATTAAATTTAATGAATGAATTAATATTTGAAAAAACTGTATTAACATCAAGTGTCATCCACTATAAGTTAAAAAAAAATGTATTTGAACTTGAGTGGATGAATAAAAAGTATTTTATGAACGATTGAAAATTTGAACAAGATATATATAGGGAGAGGGTGAGCTAATAGAAGGAATTGAATAAATATTGAATTCGATTTATGATACTGTAGAAAAGCTAATATTTTAATATTTTGTTTGATTTTTGAATTAACTAAGTTCAAAAGTGATTAATTAAATGGTTTACATTTATAGATTTTTTTTTAATATTCGTGTCTGAATAATTTTGTTTACAAAAGTTGATCCAAAAATGTCTGTCCATTTTAGTGCATTAACCACATTTATTTTATGAGTGCAATTTTAAAATGGTATAAAAGGTTGTATATTTTGGGCAATCTCATAAAATTACATAATGAATTTTTGAAACAGAAATTCACCTATGCTGACTTTCTAATTGTCAACTGAGTTTAACTTTTGTGCTAGGGTAGAAAGTAATAAATAAAAAATACCATGGATAGGTCTTCATTTAAAGAATAGCGAGTTATTGATAAAAATTCTAATTTTTCGGTTTGCAATTAATTAGAAATCGTTTAATAAAATATTTTTTAATTGTAAATGTTTATTTTTTATTTAAACTGAGTCCAGGTCACGTTCTATATTTTAATATTTTAAAATCTAAAGTCATTAAAAAAACATCATAGTTGGAACTCCATATACAGAGTAGCTAGTTATAGACAAAAGTTATAATTTCTCCTTTTTGCAATTAATTAGAAAACATTGAATAAAATGTTTTTTTTTTAAATTTTAAATGTCTTTTAGTTGTAAATGTTTATTTTTTTATTTGAACTAAATCCTGATCATGTTCTAGATTTTAATTTGCTATTAAAATCTAAAGTCATCAAAAAACCATTATAGATAGGACTCCACATACAGAGTAGCGAATTATTGACACAAGTACTGATTTCTCAGTTTATAAATTAGAAAACATTTTTTTAAATTTTAAATGTTTGTTTTTTATTTAAACTAAATCCAGATCATATTCTGCGTTTAATCTTTCCTTAACATATAAAGACATAAAAAATAACTATCATAGATGGAACTCCATATAAAGAGTAGCTAGTTATTGACAAAAGTTTGAGTTTGCAATTAGAAAACAATGAGTAAATGTGTTTTCTAATTGTAAGTGATTGTTTTATTTAAATTAAAACCAGATCACGTTCTATATTTTAATTTTACATTAAAATTTAAAGTCACTAAAAAAAAAAAAATATCAATCATGAATTTTTAAAGTAACATATAATAAGGTGGAGTAATCTAATAAAACAATGACTGGTTGTATGTAGCTCGTGGTCTATGTGCAACCTTGTTACACAACTTTGTGCAACAAGGTTGCACAGCGCACAACAAGGGTGTTGCAACTTTTTACATAGCTAGCTATAATTCATTTCATAAGTTCTTAGTCGTGTTACTGCATTGGATTGGTCCTTTGCAACTAACAGTTCATTTTGATTCTTAGTATGCTATATGTTCCAAATGTCTGAAATAACTTTTGGTGGCTATTTTAATTCCTACACCTTAACTACCAATAATAAAAAATATTGATTCATGACTTTTTTATAATTTGAAAAAAAATAATATTTAAAAACATCGGCAATTTAACATACTGAGCCTTTTGTAAATAAAATTCTTAAGCTTTTAAATTATCAGTACGATATATTTTACACTCATGTCCATAAATTAAGGATAATGAAGTTCAGGCAAAGAAAGAGACAGAAACAAAACAAATTTGACTTATTTGTAAAGTCTATTTATTAAACAAAAGGTAAAGAGCAAAAAGGATGCTTTATGTTTGACATAATTAATAAAAATTGCGATTTTTACTCCCTGGAGCAAATTTCAAAAAAGAACCTATTTACAAAAAACAGTATAACATGGTTAGTAGGATGGTTAATATGGAGTATGTCTCCCGGACGATGCAATACAGGCCTTACAACGCCTAGGCATGCTGAGTATCAAATTATCAATCTGATCTTAGAAATATTACACCACTCATCAAGCAATGCCCTCCGAAGTTCCGGTTGACAGATGGGGGGGTTGACGGGCTACAATTCGTCGGCCAAGCATATCCCACACATGCTCTATTTGATTCAAGTCCGGTGAGTATGCTGGCCAATCCATACGGGTGATATCCTCCAATTGAAAGCATTCGTCTATAATGTTTGCAAGGTGAGGACGGGCGTTGTCATCCATAAACAGAAATTCAGCACCCATAGTGCCCCGAAACAAACGTACAGGTTGTTCCAGAATTACATCCCGATAGATATGACCTGTCATCGTTACACTAGGAACATGCAGGTCAGTTCTGGAACCAAGAATAATTCCTCCCCAAACGAGCCATCCTGCACCACCGTAATGGTGTCGTTCATTGGTGTTCTCTTGGTGGTAACGGGTACCTGGCGCTCTTCATATGAAAGTTCGGCGAGAATCAGACTGCAAACTAAACCTGGACTCGTCGGAAAACATCACACCAGACCACTGTTGTGGTGTCCACAATGCATGCTCTCTACTCCAGGTTAATCGCAGGCGACAGTGAGTTGTGGTAAGTGGAACACATATGACAGGCCTACGAGCATATAGACCAATATGCCTAAGCGTCTGTACACGGTCTGCCTTGAAACTGTCGTACCGGTAGCTGAAGAGAGCTGACGAGACAGGTCTGAGGCTGTGATCCGTCTGTTTCTTTTGGCAGTAAATGCTAAATACCGGTCCACATTCGGCGTTGTCACGCGGGGGCGACCTGTGCTGTAACATCTACCATTATCTTGGAATCGTTGCCAAAGCCTGGAGATGACACTATGGGCGATTCCAAGTTCCTCGGATACTTCCAGCTGGGTACGTCCACATTCCAGTCGTCCGATAATTCTACCACGTAAAAATCATCCAAATGCTTCCTTTGTGCCATAACTATGCGGTTATTGCACTGAAAGGCTTTTAAAGCGCTTGTGAACAATTTTACTTCTTTGCCACCATTCCTTATATACCCCTCTCTTACACTCTCGTCATTGTGACGTACCATCCGCGCAATTTATAATTCTTCGCAATTTGTAATTGTAATTCCTGTAATTTGCATATTCTTCTTCAAGATGTGTGTGATAATTCTACAGGTGAAATTTTTATTTTAGAGTTCAATTTCTGTGTGATTCTGAATTATCCTTAATTTATGGATATGAGTGTATTATTAACTGGTAACTGGTTCGCTTTGGTAAATTAAATTAAGAAATATCAGCGGGAAGGACAAAGAAATACAGAGGAAATATGTGCAACATAATAAACTGAAATTTCCCCATTCGTGGCAATTGGAAGCCTAGTATAATACTTCGCTAATCGAAGCTGAGTTTGATGAAATGATACCAAATGATACTGGTATGAAACCAGTAATCATTTGGGTTTTAATCTAAATTAATTAATATTTAAATAAAAAATTTTGATTTATTTTAAAATATTCATGTAGACTGGAAAATAATTTTTTTAAATTTAAATTTAGGAAATTAAATAATTATTTAAATTTAGGATTTTTTTAGGAATTTTTAATTTTTATTATCGCATCAAAAAAGTAACGATATCCATAACAATAGAAGATGGTTAAACTTTTTCCAGCCATCAGTGGATTAAGAGAAACGTTTATGTCACCTTCAAAATTAATATTCTGATTTATATTTCATCACAAGTATAAATCAGAATATTAATTTATATTTGTGATAATTTTGAAATAAAAATTCTTTGAAATCATTTAAAAAAAAAATCATTTTTCAAAGTTAATAAACTTTTTCATCTATGCTCTTCTGATGATTTCATCTGAGAACTGTAACTTTTTTTTTCTTTTTCAGTATTACTAATGGTGCTTAAGTTCTGTAGCAGTCAATCTGCATCTAAAGAAATAGCGCCGGTGAGAAATCCTTATTTGCTATTAAAATATGTCCCATTTTCAATGATTGCTTAATGAGACTAGTGCTAATTGTTCTTATTAATCAAAGAAGTAATATAACAATCCCAAAACCTATGCTGAAAATATTCATTTTATCATTCATTTCTATGTGATGAGTAAATAAAGATAATAAGATAAAAGAAATTTTAAAAAATGAGTAAAGGAAGTAATGAGATAAAAAAAATCACAATAACTTATTTATGTCAGAATGGTCTTCATAGTTGATACGCAAATAAAATACGGAATAGAACATTTCTGTGGAACTTAATTTACTGAAATGCAATATATGGAACCTGTGTCTTTTAAATTACTTATTGCATATTCACAAACAGATGTGAATTTTAAATATAAAACATTAGTTTTTGGTATCTAATATTCCCAGTGCGTTTAAGTAAAACGTACTTAATTGAAAATAAGGAAATAAAACATTAGTTTTTGGCATCTAATATTCCCAGTGAGTTTAAGTAAAACGTACTTATTTGAAAATAAGAAAATAAAATGTTGAAGTTGTATTTATTGTTTAAAATACAAAATATTGAAGTATTTTGTCTTGTTAGTGAGGTTATAAATTTTATTAAATTTTTGCTCTTTGGTAGTACATGGCGTTTCCATTTATATATATCATAAACAATCCAATGATCGTGATGATGAGAAAGTATTTCATTCCCAAGCATCATTTAAGGATAGCTAACCCACATTTCAGTTTCGTACGTGAGACTAAACAGCCTATCTATGTGAGACGATTACAAAAATTGCCACATTATCTATCGTGTCTCCTCATTTTATTTTCTCCTTACCTTACCCTCGTAGATAGGACTCTGTAGTTCCCTACCAGTTAGAAATGTATCGGTGGGTTTCATGTAGCCCATTAATTGCCCACCGATGGTTGTTGGGGGACAGTTTTATGAAAGACTTTTAAAGGTATCTGCCTCTCATTTGCGTATCATATGGAGTAAAACCCGCAAACTTCCCTCCACTCGATCGATGAGAGATGCTTTCCACCCCACAATAGCCATCGAGACTATTGCTGAAAGCAGAGCAGTGACTACAAAAATGCCGTCAGTGGCTTCGAACCTCAGACCTCCTTACCACCAGCAGCTCAAGTTGCCACTGGGGCAATCTAATGCCCATCTTAATGCTTAATCTTAATGCCCATCTTAATGCTTAATCTTAATGCCCATCTTAATGCTTAAAATGCCCAAGTTACTACTAAGTTAAGATTCATATAAAAAAAGTTCTCAAATAAGTATTACTAATTACTGATAAACGAACCGTACTTAGGGAGAATTTTCAAGATTTATTTGAATTTCATATAAATGGCAACAATAGTTAAATAAAATTTCAACTAACTTCTGTTTAAGAAAATATTACCTGACACTTAAAATTACATTCGAACAGATAGACTTCAGTAGAAACTGAATTTAAGTGTATGAATGGCCACGGTTAAACTCGGAGTTATTTGTAACTCGAAATAGCATTACATGCTATAAAGAAACTAAAAGATATTAGAAACAAAATTCTTTAAAAACATATACCAGCAAGTCTTAAACTTGTCCATTGCAAGTCTTAAACTTGAAATGGACAAGTTTAAGACTTGCAATGGACACACTAACAAATTGTGGCCAAACTAAACTGAAACATCAAATTTCATTGTGGATTTTGAAGATAGTCACTGTACTTCTTGTGCGAAAAACATATCCTATTCCTGAATGCAATATTGCGAAGAAATGGTCAGTCAGTGTTAAACTGTCGTTTAAGGTAGTAAAGTTCTGAATTCCACTAAGATAGACTTTACACGAGATATACCCTCAGTAAAGAATGCGATTCCTGACAACATCTTGTGTTTATTTACCAGAAAGGCTGGTACCTAGTTCCCAAGAAAGGCTGGTTTTAGTTCATAACAAAGGGTAGGCCAATAAAATAAAATAAAAGACTATATTTAATATCAGTCTTATAACGATAATCTGTCAAGTTGAGAATTCTACAAGGACAGAACTGAACAAAAATATCCCCACAGTACAAAAATTTTATAGTGTTAAAACGTGTTTTAAGGTTTTTAGTTTTTAGTTAATTCTCATAGTTAAGTGAAGTTTTTTAAGTTTGGAATTACACCAAGATAGGCCTTACTCGAGATATCCTCACAATAAAGAATGCTATTCTTGACACCACCAGCAAAAAATGGTATCGGGAATTGATTTCACGAGAAAGGTGGTTCCTAGCTCACAAGAAAGGCTGGTTTCCAGTTCATGACAAAAAAAATCAATGAAATAAAATAAAATATCACTTTTAATATTAGTTTCGTAACTACAATCTGTCAAATTCAGAATTTTATCAAGACAGAACTTATACGAGATATCCCTACTTTCACCTCACCAAAACAATCCGCCTAACTAGAAAATTTCATATAAAATTTCTCTTACCTTTCTAGATAAGCGAACTCTCCTGTCAATGAGATATCCAAAAGGATGGACTGTAGTTAGTCAATTCAAATATATATTTACAATTCTTTTATTTACATATTGAAATGACACACAAAAATAATAGAAATAGAGGCACAGAAAAGCCCGCGTCTACCACGGATGACTACCAACAAGAAAATTTCAGAGAGAACAATTCTTACACCGAAGTACGGTTACAGTTAAGTTGAGTTGTCAAACGTTCAAGCGATAAATAATTCAAATTTCTAGATAGGCAGCATTTTCGACACCTACGGCACAAGATTCCTGCCAACATGAGAGCAGATGATGTCAGGCATTCATTCCCAAATGAGGTTGGGTGCAAAAGAAAAGCTAGTACTTCGAACATATTTTTTGTTCTAATGCACCTGGATAACACTTAGATAATTGTCTCCGATGCCTTAAGGCTAGCGCTGCACCGATGTAACTGACTTAGCACTAACCAGGAGGTGCGCGTAGCTTGAAGATAAGCTACGGACGCGGAGTAAGAATGTCCCCGCAACGCTCTACGATCCTATTAGACAGGGACCTACGGTTTAAAGTGGATTCCAAACCACTACAAACATCCATGGCACCACCGGGATTCGAACCCGAAAACCTGTGGTACCGAGCGCCAGCCCCTCGGCTAACCCCTCTTGGTACTTTGAACATTGACTACAAAATCCTTAATAAACAATCCTATTTCAGCTCATCTTAGTCACGGCGATTCGTTTACGTATATTCATTATACATTTTTAAATATTGCAAAACTATCAAGGATTTTTAAACCCTCATCTTATTCGAAGGGAAGATTTATTTTTCTGGGGGAAGGGGGGGATCATCCTTTTTATGTCCTTTTTAATTCTCGCAACCAAATTTCATGACATTTTCATCGTTAGAGCTACAAATAGTTCTGAGTAGTGACTATTTATTTATTTTGCCATACTGTATATAGGATTCTAAGTAATGTTATTAATAAATGAATAAAATAAAGCTAATTATTTTTTGCTTCATTGTTTTCATAATTTTATTATAAGTAGGTTTATTTTGCTTTAAAAATATTTTTTTATTATATATGTTAGGATTTATATATATATATTTTTCTAATAGACTCAACAAAATCCTCCCGTAACAGAACATTTTCTAGCTCCAACAGATGGTACGTATAAAATTTTTTTTTTTTTTTTTTGTTATTTCGGTCTATTAATTTTTTTTTGTTCTAATGTAGCTAGCAAACACTTAGACAGCTGTTTTTGATCCATCAAGGCAAACGCCGCACCGAAGTTACTCACTTAGCACTACCCAGGGGGTGCGTGTAGCTTGAAGATAAGCTACAGATATACGGGGTTTGGTTTGATTTGTCGCTCTACGGTCATCTTGTGCACATGACGGCTAAAAAATCGGGGACTACAGTTTAAGGTGGATTCCGAACCACTGACAAATATCCCTGCCACCGCAGGATTCGAACTTGAAACCTGTGATACCAAAGGCCAGAACCCTAGCCACTTGACCACCAGACTGCAAGATATACGTTTAACAAAAACAATTTGAAAAAGAAAATAGCTCAAGAATTATTTGGGAATTTTCTGAATCTCATTTCTCTTTTGATATTATGTAATTTGAAATGCTAATTATATTTAAATTAACTAAGACCTCTCTGTAAATACCTTTTTCAAATATTGTGCAGCTCCGTTTGTATCCGTTCGACTCGGCCAATTGCCAATTTGCCACAAAATCGGCGGTGTATTTCTAATTGCAACTTTCAAATTGTTTGGTGCAATACAAGGAGAGAAAAACCTCTAGTCTGCAAAGTTTTTTGCCATACTTAAAAGAGATAATAACTCGTATGGGTTCGTGTTTTACATGCTACAACGTTGCTTCCATTTCAGATGTGCTGGGCAGAGACGTGGCACCCGACTTCACGTTTGCCGTGTGGGACGCGAACGGCAAAATCTGCATTCTCGCCAAATTTTCGGCTTCCTTTAAGATCGCCTACCCGAGTCTGGGTGGCGAAGAAGTAAGTATGCCCCCATTCTTTAACAAATATTCTCTGTTAATAGCGTTAATAAGTTTTTGATAATTTAATTATAAAATTGATTGTGACAACACTTGAACAAATCTGTAGCGATTGGTGGATGCTGCATTGAATGTCGTAAATGACTCGACTCGTTCCCAGTAAAGCATGCAGTGGAGAGAGCAGGTTTGAATTCGGTGGCGGCAGTCACAAGTTTCTGAAAGGGAAATATCCGCATGATGATCGGAACAATATTATATCTATAATCGGGATCAGCCAGAGTGAATACCGTTTGGAGGTCGCCACCCATTCATGCATGGTACGCCGCTAAATATCCTGTATGTCCCTGCAGTGCTCCTGTCCTAGATCTGCTCAAATGGCTTTAGTTAGACTAAGGACTGTCCACACTAAGAGCTTGACATTCAATGGGGACGAGAAGACATGTACCCTTTGTCATTGTTCGGCCATCGTGTCTCCCTCTCATCTCATCGATTTGGTGCCTCTGTGAGGCAACTGTTGAATGAGGGGAGGACCGTTTACGATCTATTGATGCAGCATGATCTACTGGACTTGATTTAGGACTCTAAATAAAGGGGATAAGCAACAACAAAAATAATCGGGATCTCTGATGGGATTTTGTATGTTTTCTCCCATACGAACACGCAAATGTTGCACTGTTACTCCCTAAAAGTCTCCTCGGAAGGCAATGTCTTCTCTTCTTCATTAGCTGTTCAGTCAAACATAAGTTAGAAGAGTCCCACTGATGTTTAACAAAAAATTGTGGAAAATAAAGGCAGTCAATTTGAAACCCGACAAAGGTAACCGAACTGAAAGAGTCCATGCCTGGAGCAGTCACTTAAATCCCTAGGACAGAAAGTTTATTTTCCGTCGTATTCGATGGGCGATGGATGGTAGGAGAATGTGAATAAACCAAATGCTCATCTTGAGAGATGTTCGTTCCACATTCCAAGTTATGGTGGCAAATGTGAGATCAGTGCAGCCCCAATCCCTGAATGGATGTTGATTTGGACGATATCGTATCGATAATCGTGCTATCTGATGGGTGAATATACATATACCCTGCATAATGCTGAATTTTCTACCAATCTTTCGTTAGAGAGGTGAATAACATCAGATAAAAATTCCCAATATTTGAAAATAACAACAGTTAAAACTGTATTGTGTATGTGACATATATTGTGTATACATCAAATCTGGATTACTCAAACACAAAACTAAATTCATATGAGTATTATACAAAAGAATGATTAGAACATTACAACTATGCTACTGAAAATAGGTCTAGGACCCAAAGACATGAAACTCCCATGAAGATTATAAAAAGTTTACAGAAGATTATAGTGAGTAAGAGTTTTTAGAGAGATGACAGAAGATTTTTCAGTAGCATAGCTGGAGGAATGAGTTACAATAATTATGCTACTACATTAAAGATACAAATATTGTTGAGTTCATAAGTTACAATGAATGAAATTGGCTGCTCATCTTGACCGCATTCCAGCCTAGTCAGTCATCATATACATATTTCAAGCTAAATTATGTTCCAGAAGAATACAATAAAGATAACTTGATTATGTGGATGGTTTTTAAGATAACCGAGAACATTCAAATCACGCTTGTTGTGAACAAAAATCGAAACTTTTTATTGTTTTATTTTAAAGATAAAAATTTTAGCTTTTAGAAACAGTTTTGAGTCATTAGAAGTCGAGATATAATCGTTTAATCACGAGCTATTCGGATACTGAATCCATGCATTCAAAAACATTCAACATGAATATTACGTTATAACATTATGTTTGAATTTCTGAAAAATTTTATTTTTTGCTGCACCCTACGATAACATTTATAGATGTTATAATCATTTTCACAATCAAATGAAATTATAACTATATGTTTTCAATCAACTTATGCATGCATTCAACTAAAAAGTTTTAATAATATTCATTTAGAGTTGAGTTAATGCCTTTTTTGTTAGATATATTATTATATTTTTGCTCTAAATGACTGAATTGGATCAGCTATATTTAAAATAGTATCATTCTGTTAGCTCAATGAATGCATAATGGATATATGTGTACATTTATGCAGGTAAATGTGATATATTTTACATATTCTTTTAGTTAGGAGTTAAAAAATATTTTTTTTGTCATTTTTTGCCAAATTTTAACAAAACTATTCATGTATATAATGTAATTTTTCACGTTTGTTTAAGTTTTATAATCAAATTAAACAATAGCATCAAAATGATACCAAAGATCATTATTTAAAACTATTGGCTTTAAAAGCGGCCGGTTACAGCTTAAACATAAACATCGTGAATATTACAGAATCTTTATTGTGAAATTATGAGTTCGTTTCTTAGAATAGAGAATCAGTAATTTAAAAATTGGCGACCCTCAAAACAGATAAAAATAAGACGCACATTTCTTGATTGTAAAACAATGAAGAGTTATTTCTTGGTTATATAATAATATTTTTAAACTATTGTTTTATCAAGTGTTATTGTTTGAACTTTCCTTAAAAACAATATCATAACGAACACGACATTTCGCTTGAAACTCATAAAAATGAAATGACATAATTGATCTTTTCAAAACAGTCTGGTTTATTTCGTGTCATTTTACAATATCGAAGACAAATAAACACACATCGTCTGTTTTAACACGACGATAGTTAATAGGACTCTTTCATTAAACGAGAGTTAAAAATTTGTTCTCAGAACTTGCATATTTTGGTCATTTATTATTCATGTGACCTTCATTGCATAACAAGAAGATGATGCTTGCACACACACAGATTGAATGTTGACCCCACTATCTGAAACTTCTCCTGACACAGCTCCTCCCCCAGATGAAAATTCTAAGCATTTTATCAAAATATCATTTCATTCATCCCGCCCCCTGTATATTTTTGAAATAGTCAAACAAGTAATATAAAAAAAAAAATTTTAAGTCAATTCCTATTTTTTTTTCCACTACATTTCAGAAAATCCTTTACAAATAATTTTCGTTCATTTTTTTTAAGATTATCTGGCGCCATCTATTGGTTGATATATGCCACTTAAATCTAAAAAAAACTAAAATTAATTAATTAAATTTAATGAATGAATTATTATTTGAAAAACTGTATTAGCATCAACTGTCATCCACTACAAGTTAAAAAAATGTATTTGAACTTGAGTGGATGAATAAAAAGAATTTCATGAACGATTGAAAATTTGAGCAAGATATATATAGAGAGAGTGTGAGCTAATAGAAGGAATTGAATAATTTGAAAAAGTAAGAATTTGGTGGGGGGGGGGAAGAGTTCTAACACCATCTAAGAGATCTGCTCAAGTTTGATAAACTGAAATTTTTAAAGAATTTTAATTAAAATATATTACATATTTTCAATTTCTTGTGCTGCTGTTCGATTCGATATATTTGTGTAAATTTAAATTTTAAAATTCAATATTCTTTATGCCTTCTCCGGTGATTTATTTCATATTATTTTTGTGAGACATTGTTTTATTTTCTTAACTCAAATGCTTAATGAGAAATTTGTGCAATAGATAAAAATTCAAGTATTATTGTACATTCTTTAGAATTTTGAATTTCCAATAAAATGAAGACAACAGAAAATAAAGTTCTGAAATTATTTTATAAAAAGTTTTAAAAGTACTTTTTTATTTTGTGTTTTTATGCAGCATATATCCGTAAATGTTCCTGAGGATGCCAAAGTGAAAGGGATATGTGGAACTTTCGATCGGGAACCCCTTCTGGAACTCTCTTGGACCGGGTTCCAACTCTTCATGGCCTTCACCACAGTAAGTGACATCTTTTCTGTCTCATCGTCCCTAATAAACTGTCTTCTATTTATAAAAGAGGTATAATCTATTGGAGAAGTATAACATTAATCAATTAATAACAAAAGTTCTGTCCATTTTTTTTTTTCAATTGAAATAGTGCACAAAACTTTTCGAGAATATATTTATTTAATTACCAATATAATCATTATTCTTTTAATGACATCTTCTCATAGATCATATTTTTTTTATAAAACCCATTTGGTTTTATTTGAAAAAAAAAAAGATATAATGCCTTTCTATAATAGGGATAAAAGGATGCGAGAAAGAATGCAATAAACTATTGCACAGAATCAAACTTTTTCACAAACAAGTTTTTTGCTGTATTTATTAAAATATATAATGACAATACAGCTTAAATGGGAAGTTGGCTGTAAAAAAAGGACAATTAAGTCATCTGCAGGAAAAAAATGAAATTGCTTTCTAAACAACCTAAAACATTTTCTATTAATTTCATTTAAGTTTTCTATTAGTTTCTTTTCACAAAAATTCTTTATTATTAAAATCATGCCACCTTTTTTTTTTACAAATTTCTTTTAAAAAAGCAGTTTAAAATGTGATTTAATTACACAAACATTATTTTTATTAATGCCATACCATCTTTTGACATACAGTGGATAAAAAAAGTATTGGCAATTGCCTATAAATGATCATATTTGCTAACAAAGTATGTTTACAAATTTTATTTTAACACAGCGATTACAGAAGGAGAAAAGACAAACAAATATAACGAAATTTTCATTTAAATATTTTTTTAGTCAAAATCTACTAGAAAATCCAAAATTTACATGATAAAAAAAGTATTGGCAAAATTATGAAATTGACAAAAATATGAGCGAAAACAAAATCAGTATATGTTTAGTACTTTGTATGCATATCTTCGCATCTATAACAGCTTGTAATCTATTTCTCATAGAGGAAACTAAGGTCTTTGTTGTACTGTTGGGAATTTTGTGCCACTCTTGCAAGAGTAAACGTTTGAGGCCATCTTTACTTGAAATTTTATGTTTCTTGATTTCTAGATCCAGAAGGTGCCATAAATTTTCAATTGGATTGATGTCAGGCGATTGAGGTGGGGTTTTTAATTGGCGAGGAGCATTGTAGAGTAGCCATTCACGGGTGAGATTCGCTGTATGCTTGGGGTCATTGTCTTGTTGAAAAACGAATGATGTTCCCAAGCCAAGATTTTGGGCACTGATTTTTAAGTTATGGCGCAAAATGTCAATGTATGTACGTGCTGTCATAATACCATCAATAAAATGCAGGTTGCCAATTCCATTAGCTGCCATACAGCCCCAAACTAAGATGCTGCTCCACCATGTTTTACAGTAGCAGTTAAATGTTGCTTTTCCAATTCAGTATTTGGCTTCCTACACACATATCGTCATCCATCACTGCCGAAAATGTTAAACTTTAATTCGTCGGAAAAAATAACTATGTTCCAAAAACTCTTCAGATAAATCAACGTGGGATTTTGCGAAATCTAACATCTTTCTCCTATTTATTTCCGAGATGAATGGCTTCTTTCTAGCTGCCCTTCCATAATAACTTCTCTCGTGTAAAACATTCCGTACAGTCTGTACGCTGAAAGTCTTTTGCGAAGTGAAAGCAACATCTCTAGCTATCTGGGGTGCACTTATTTTAGGGTTTTTCTTAACCTTGTTAATAATGACACGTTCTAAAATATTCGAGGTCGTCCACTTCTAGTCTTATTTTCCGTTGATCCTGTTTCCTTGAACTTTTTTTACAACATTTCTGACAGTAAATAAACTTATATTGAACTGCACTCTTATAGCACGATAAGTTAAACCTTCATTTCTGAGCCTAATAATCGTGTTTTTAACACTAACCCCAACTCCTTCGATTTTGAAGTCATTTTACTGCAGTAATCGCAAAATAATGCATAGACACTTTTGGAGTAGTTTTGCAGACTTTATACCGGTAGAGTTTTTATCAGTCGAAACACGTGATTTCAATGTAACAAAATTTGCATAGCAATTAAAACTTTGGCAATACTTTTGACATACAAATTTTCGTTTTTGAAAGAAAAATCGTAGAAAATGCAAATTAAAATAAAATTTTTACTATTTTTATATATCTAAGATGTCTTGTATTTAATTACGACAGCTAAAATTGCATAACATTTTGATTTGTCAATATGAATAAATTAAAGTAATTGCCAATACTTTTTTTTACCCACTGTATTTCTTTTACAAAAACTTAAAACTTTACGATAGTTGTTGTTATTAGTTAATTTCAAACTCATTCATTTTTTTTTTTCTCTCATTTCAATGAATGATAACTTGTGGCTGGAATTTCAAATCAAAGCTGAATGTTCCTTTACATAAATTATGTTTTTAATAATTAACATACTATAAAGACATCTGAAATTGTGATTCATCCAATTTTTTTTTTTCAGCCTGCTATTTAAAGTTATTTTTTTTTATATTTAAATCAATATTTTATTCATTTAATGTCTTCATCACAAGGGGAGAAAATTTCAATAAAAATTTTTTAAAAAATCTTGTTTAATTTCATTCCAAAATATTAATTTTTTCATTTTTTTCCAGTAGTTAAAAAGTTAGAATAAATTTTCCCACGTCATTGTTTCTTATAAAACAATGTTTGAGTATGTGAAATAGCAACTATGAAATAGCAAGAAAAAAGAATTTTCTGCTTTTTTATAGCTTGAATAATGCTATAGATAGAGAACGATTGAATTGTCTAAAGCAAAAATAAAAAATAAAATAAAATGAAATAAATAACAATAACTGACTTTTTGAATACATAATATTTTTAATTTTTAGGTTGGTTCGGAATTATTTTGATTTTTTTTTATTGTAGTATATAATGCAACTTTTAAGTTGCAAATAAGCATATTTATTACCTATGTAACTTGAATTTTTATTTATTTTACCTCTGTAACTCAAAATAAGTTAGAAAAAATCGAAACCTCTACAAGTCGAATATTTCCTTACGAAATCCTCCATAAGTCAAAAACTCTATAACTCGAATTATTTTTGCGTCTTCCTTGAAGTTCCACTTAGGATACTTAGTTCTACTGTAGTTGCTCCAATCTGTTTCCGTCAAAAAAAAAAAAATAATTACTTTAGAAGCAATCACTCACACGGAGCATTATAGAAATCAACATCCCCAAATTTAATCTAAATGAATTAATGGGTTGTAATTTATAAGCAATCATTCACACCATCTGGCAAAAAAAGGCCTTTTCACACCTGCGTCTTTCAAAAGACAGGAAATGGACAACAACAAGCAGCAAGTTTCAAAGGGACAACGACTGCGAAAGGTTACTTGTGGTCACTGACTGGGATAACGGATCATTAGCAATTCTTACACTTTGCTCAGTCGTTGATTGCTTATTTCGCCAACCAGTTTTTGAAGGAATCGATAAATAATTATGTACACCCTAATCAACTTTTTTCTGTTATGTAAATGTATCAAAGTGATTCATTAATTACTGACAAAAGAGATACGTAAGTTTTAATATTCCAAAACAGTTTTCATTTGGCTTTTCTAAGAGAGCAATTAATTGCCAATACCTTCACGACAAATAGCGTTGCTTTTATGCATACCATTCCTTCTTTGGTAATATTCTTACTTGGGTTTGAATGGCGACCTATTTAAAGCACAACATTTGTTGTAACTGATGCAAAATTTAGATCAGAAATGTATAGACTTTTGAAAAAGGAAAATAACGGTTTAAAGTAGATAAAGAAAAAAATGATCTATATATTTATTTCATGCTTATTTATTATACTTCATTTTTATTTTATATTTCTGATTTTTTATATTCCTGCCTAAAAATATGTGTTTATAAGTATATGTTGATCCAAATAAGTTTGCCTATTTTAATGCAATATCTAGCAAGAAAGCACTCTGACTTGTAAGGTATACTTTTCAAAATGGAGCAGCATTTTCTTGACATTAAATAGGAAATAACAAAATTCCTAGATAGAAGTTCTGAAACCAGACTAATAAATCCAGAAAAAGTTCTGATTCGCTAGTCTGCAATAAATTATAAAACAAAGAATAAAATATTTTCACATTTAAAAGTACAGTTTTTTATTAAACTGAAATTCGATGATATTCCGCACTTTAAACTTTCATAAAAGTCTGAGCAGCTTTCAAAACATTACCTATTATTTATATATATATATATATATATATATGTATAAAATAAACATATAATAAGAACAATTAAATCATTTCGTAGCCATAATACAGGGCAAATCTAAAATTTAAAAATATACATAGTTTAATGGTAACAGACTGTTCATTAAACTATTTCAATTTTTTTTTCTAAACAGGCTGCATAGTTCTTAATTTTAAAAAATAGGAAAAAAATCCAAAAACTGTGAAGTAGTTTTTATGCTTAGAACAAATAAAATACTTTTTTACATCTAAATAAGAGTTAGAGCAGTCTAAATATACATGATTGTTTTGCATCTTTCAAGGTGAACCCTAAAGAGAAACAGGACACATGGGAATTGCTTTCCATGGAGCTACTGTATGACACAAAGAATCCTCTTTTCGACGGTGCCACGAATGGTAAGTGCATTGCCTCATTATTCATGATTTAATTGTTGAGAGATCCATGAGAGTTGTCAGGGTAAAAAAAAAATCCAATGAGTTCACTTTCACAGACTTCAAAGGAAAAAAATCTTTATCCCCAATTGGCAGGTAGTGTTCCAACCACAAATTCTGGACGACATTCCTTGAAAACAACAAGCTAGCCATTCATAGATGATAATTTTTTTCTATTCCTCCACTGAACCTCAAGGCATCACGATTTTTAAACGTTATTTATTTAGTTTTAGTTCGGTGTCAGCGAAATTCGATTGTGTTGTTCCTTTGTTCTGTTTTCAGTTACGTACTTTTAACTAAGGGCTGTATGAATTGGATCTTAGAGCTGCATAGATTGGAATTCTTTTGCTTATATAACTGTAATTCTTACTTGAGAACAGTATTTTTTCTTCCAAATATAAGAAATCGAATAGTGAGATATTTTAGGAATAGTTAGCGATTGAAATAAAATTGTAAAATATTTTTTTGTCTGAAGAAAGCTACAAGTTAATCTAAATACTGATAAAGCCATTTATATAATCATACTTTATCTTCATAAATTCGAATTAAAATGTATCAGTTTGCTTGCTATTTCTGATTTCTGTTCCTTTTCAAACAAGGAACAGAAATCACTCTTTCTTCAGTTCCATAATACCCTACTGATAAGAACAGGATTTTAAGGAGATAAAATGTTATACCTTACAATGCGTAGATTAATTTAGCAAACACAAAAACAGTATAATTCAAAACATGGTGGGAAGAGGGATAGAAAAGTGGGAGGATTTACTCACCAGTACAGAATTTGTCAGTGGTTGAACGGTACTATCGCTTAACCAAACAAACTGGTGATTCCCCTAGTTTTATTAGTATGAATTATTTATTTTAGTCGATGGGACTTGGATTCTTCGAAGGAAGATTTGATTTCTATCTAAACTAGATTCAATTAAAATGATAAAGAGACGTGGATTTTTTGCTACATGTCGTTTGCTTATATGTTAAATTATTTCCCCCAAAATCTTAGAACCAATCATTACTAGAAAAGTTCTTTCCTAATCCTCTTTTTCCCTTTTTATGTGTGTAATTTTACAGGTTTCTTCGTGTTGTACCCCTAGTTAATGTTCAATGTTCTTCATATATGTTGTATTAGTCACAAATAACCTAAAAAGTAGAGGCAAAGTGAAAATATTTTTATTCTTCTTCACAAATCAAAAGATTCAATTATTCGATTGATTTATTGGTAAATAACTTCAGTTTAGTTGAGAAATATTTTTCTCATTATCAATCCTAAACGGATGCTGCGGACTTACATTCTTATAATCGGTGTGCAAACGATTAGAATAAAATTTAAAACCCATGAAAAGTGAAAAGTTTAAAGTAAAGTTAATAAATTGTTCATTGCTAACCGACAAAGAAAAAAAAAAATTTTAATCGAATAAATATAGAATGATTTGGTGGAATAGATCTCTTTCTACGTAAGCCAAAGAATTTTTAGGAATGGTTGACGGATGCAATAAAATTCTAAAATAATTTTAGGTCTGAAACAAACTTCAAATTTATCTCAGTACAGATTAGACCATCTATATCATCATAGTTCATCTTCATAAATTCTAATTAAAATCTATCAGTTTTGGTTGCTATTTCTAATGTTTGAAAAAGTACAGAAATCAGTCTTTCTTCAGTTCCATAATAGCTTACTATTAGGAACATGTTGTTAAAGAAATAAAATATTACATATCACAATGGAAAATATTTTATGCAATATACATTTAGGAAGTTATAGATTACTCAGCATATGAAACCATCTATAACCTTCTGCATGATAAAAGCAAATAAACATACCAGAAGAAATCAAATAATGATGAAATATATATTGTTTTCGGAAATCAATCTAAAATTCTGATTTTTGATTTAATGAGTTATTATTATGAAGGTGATAAAAAGTCAGACTTGTACATGTTTTAAATTATATTAAACGAAATTCTGTCCACAGATTATTGTCCTTCAAAATCCTAAATCAACTTTACTAGAAAACGTTATATTTACATTTGTTTTACATTCTTCTATATTTAAAATGCATTTGATATTTGATTTCTATTTCAACATGTAAATTTGTTTGACTTAGATTATACGTATTCCACACTAAATTTCATTCTTTCCTTCATTCTGCGTGATAGGTTATACTCGTGATTTCTTATATTTGCTTATCCTTCTTTTATTTGCTCTCATCTGATTTGTTTATTTACTTTTGTCAAGCAAATTAGCGTTTTTTTAATCTTTCCAGCAACTAAATGAAAACAAAATATAGAATTTAACTTACATCACTTCAGTTCATCACAAAGAAATTCAACCATCACTCAACCAGACGGTGTCAGGCACCAACAATAAAAAATAATATCCTTAGAGAATTAAAAAAAATAACTAATAACTAATAAAAATTTATTCTTTTAGTTTTTGGCTACGCATCTAGAAAAAAAAAAATAATAGTAAATTGTAAAAAAAATTGAACATCCAAGTGTTACAGCATTTAAGTTTTAAGAAATAAAGTCAGATAAAAGAGAATTTATGGCAGAAAAAAAGGTTCTCTTTAATGACTTGAAAATAAAAGTATTATAACTTTCTTTTGCTTTACATTTGATGTCCTACATTATTAATCGATCACGGATCTTTTCATAGTCCATAAGCTTAATTTGTTTTTGAACATCGGCGTTCCACTGATGTATGCCATGAACAAAATCATCGTCAGGGGAGGACATTGCCTTTCTGAAGTACTTTTAGAAGTAACTGCCTCGCATTTGGATGTCGTATGGAAGAATACCGAGCAGACTCCAGCCAAACAACCTGACTATATATGGGAGATGCTTCTATATAAATTATCGAGTTTTCTATTTTTCTGAAACCAGAGACGGCATTCTGCATGACAGTTGCACAAGTTACATCGAGCCGCAAGTCCAGCCATTACCTTAATTGACAAAATATCTATCCATTAACCTTATTTTTATTGATCTGTAATTTAATCTTGAATTTGCTTCACTTATAAATGCACGAAATAAATTACAATGTATAAATTACGTGAGTAAAGCCCGAATTGAAAGCTTCCATATCTATGCCAAGAGTGTGCACAAAAAGTGTGTCGTTGTATTGTGCATCCTTTGGATCAAGCAGGAGAAGAAAAAAGGTGCCAGTCCTCTGAATGCCATCCCTGGCAGTGTTCGTTCAAAATTGTGTTTTGAGTGCAATTCAGCAAGTACTCTGTGGGATAAAGTGTGTGACTCTGAAATTGCTGCACATCTACCTTTAAGTGACACTTTGTCACTCAAAGACTCATCTCAACTGAGAGTGTCCGATATTCGACAACAATAAATTATGTGTGGGGTTACCACACATAATTTATTGTTGTCGGATATCGGTTATGGGATGTCAGATATTTGAATATCCCATAACCCTGACTTCACATCTAGAAAAATTCTTCTCCTATCATCAGTGACTTGAAATGGCGATTGTTATTAGCAGCACTGAGAAAGCCATTGAATCGCAATTTTTGATGTGAGTATCGTGTGATGTGACATGCAAATTATCTGGTAACTCATCTAAAATAGCCACTTACCTAATGGTGAAATCGTGCATTCTCAATTTGGTTGCCCAGTAACTGCGGCGCTTAATGTGTCCTCCAGTCGAGTGCACTTACCTTAAGTTTTTTTGTCTATAATCTGCAAAATGCAGATTATAGGCATAATAATAATTTTAGGTAGTAAGAAGAAAATTATCTGCTACAATCCGCAATGTAATGTGCGGGTGATTTGTGCCTGTAATATTTTTGTATGTGTGTGTGTGATTTTCTTTATGCTAATAAAGTTCGGTTTTTTGTAATTCATAGAGGAGATCTTAAACTTTTTTTCTCTAATGCAGCTGGCAAACACTTAGACAATTGTCTTTGGATGCGTTAAAGCAAGCGTTGCACAGACGTTACTCACTTTGCATTACCCAGCCACGGATGCGGAGTAACAATGCCCCCTCAAAACTCTACGATCCTATTATACCGGGACCTAAGGCTTAAAGTGGATTCCGAACCACTACACACATCCACGGCACCGCTGGGACTCGAACCCGAAATCTGCGGTACGGAGCGCCAGAGCGCTAGCCACTCGACCCGTCAGGCCCGAGATCTTAAACTAGAATAACATTTTATGAACTTTAAAAACATTTCATAAAAAAAAAATAATAAATAAATAAATATCGTATAGAAAATCGTAGACGAATTGCAAATCGTTGAAAATCGTATATCAGTTCTGTTGTTGTTACTAATCCCCCTGGTGCAAGAAAGCCTACACCAGATCCTGAGGACCCCGTCGCAGGCGACGTCCATGGCTAAGGGTAATATGCAGCTTCACTGTTAGCGAAGAACCACGAGGGCTGCAGGCTGACTAAACTTCAGGACAATGCTCTACGATTATATTAGACCGGGATCTACGATTTAAAAGGGCATTCTGAACCACTACAAACATCCAGGGCACCGGCGGGACTGGATGTTCGTAGTGGTTCGAATCCTCTTTAAACCTGTTGCACCGAGCTCCAAAGCACTAGACACTCGGCCATTCAGGTCCCAATATATAAATTGGGTAAATAATTGTAATTTGTAAATTTATTGAAGTTAAATGAAAAGTCAGATAAGTGAAAATTATTACAAAATGAAGCATATATGTTAAAGTTTCTTTTTGCCTTATTTAATTTTAATTTAATACATCTCTAGATGAACACCATTAAATGCACGAAACACATCAAGACGGTTTCTTGCCATATTCACTATTGTTTAACCTCATCAATGGTGGCAATGCCATCATTTGTTTTAGATTAGTCATGTATCGTACTTTTGTTTGATATACGGTATCTTTATATGGATACCTTATAAGTTACCTTAAACCTGGATTAGTATATTACCCTGGATACTTCATACATAAGATACAATCATCGACATCTTACTATGGAATTATGTCACAGATATCGTATATCAAATGAAAGTTTGGGACATGACTAATTAATTTTTATAAGTTTTATGACTATGTTAATCTAAATCAGAGAATTACTAATGTTACTACCGCCACTGATGTAGATATACTAGATCAAACATGGCAAGAAATGAAGTATCAACTTCATGACCAACTTATGGTGTTATTATAGAGATGTATTAAATTCTTCTTCTTCAATTGCGCAAGAGCCTCATGGTGGGCCAAGGCCGTCTACCTACTGGCAGATAGTAATAAATTCAATTCAATTAAAATTAAATGTGGCAATATGAACTTTAATATATGCGTATCGTTTTGCAATAATTTTTTACTTATCTTTTCATTAGCGTTTGTAATAAACTTTTGAAGTTTCAAAAAGATTTTCAAGGACATCCTATTTGTACGGTATATACTATGATTAAAAAAATATTTATGGGATATATTTCATAGAAATGCAAGCTACCTGGATACAATAAACAGAAGGCTGCATTGGGTAACGCAGAAATCAATTTTAAAAGAACTAAAATTTATTGTCGGAACATTTTACATTTCGAATTATTTCATTCTAAATGGAACTAATTTAAAAAAAAAAATCCCGACTACTTATAGCTTCTCTATTTGTTAGAAAACATAAAATCTTGATTAGTATCTCAAGAAAATTAATCAATATAAATCATTGTAATCAATACCATAATATTAGAGTTTTTTTAAGCAACACAAATTGTAAGCAGTGGCATATTATCAGTCGCATGAAGTTAATGCGTGGGTTATAGCTAGGAGATTACCATACATTATTATGCCTGGCCTTTCGTATTTTGTTAACTACATTTTAAATATGGGGCTTACTTTATTATTTCATGTCATGTGATTATAAACAATGTCCTAATATTTTCAAATGACCCGCAAAAAGATTCATCAGACAAAAAAAAAAAATTACTATCATAGCAACAATTGTATTATATTCTTAATATGTTCTGTCAACATTCAACAGAGAATATATATATACTGCAATTAAAAATATGTTAATAATAATTATAATTATAATAAATTAATGATAATTATAAAAAGTGTTTCCCAATATTTTCACTTCATAGACAAGAAGATAAAAATACATAAGATAAAAAATAACGGACATAGTACATAGCTAGAATTGCATTATCGTCTTGATATGTTCTGACAACATTTAGCAGAGAACATTAAAATTTACTAATATTAATATATATATATATATATTTACTGTAATTAAAAATATGTTAATAATAATTACAATTATAAAATTTAATGATAATTATAAAAAAAGTATGTCTCAATATTTTCAACTTGCAGTCAAGAAGATAGAACATGGGACAAGAAAATAATGACCATGGTACATAACTAGAATTACTATAAAAAATTGTTATAATTTTTGTTATATTATGTTATTTTGTTATATTATGTTTGTTATTTTTGTTATATTTTTTTAATGTTTAGATAATTAGTCATCACTTTCGTGTGTTATAATTTTTGACGCCTCTTTTAATAGAATTTTGTAATGGTACATTTCATTTTCATTTATAAATACCTTAAATGTTCATCAAACGGGCGAATCCAAAACATGTCATTTATTGAACAACAAACAGAAGCTACATAAGAAAATTTACAATTCATGAGATAGATTTTTTTTTAACGAGGAAATTAATTCCTAACTCATTCAATTTATTTAACTTTTTTTATTTTATCAATAAACGTGAGTTATTTTGTGGTCTGAAGTTCTTAAAAGAGATGAAGGATTAATATTGATGATGTATGTGGGTAAGAAATTTTCGAGACATGGATATTAATTTTAAAAGTCCTGAAAAGGTAAAAGGTTGAGGAACGCTCTGCTATGCATTCGTTGGAAGAGGTCAAAAGTTTTCTTTATCCCCTCCCTTTCCTTTCTTCCTTCCCCACCCGTCTTGTCCAACTTGAGATTGGACTTTCTTTGCCCCTCGGCGAAGTCTTAAAAATATGTTTACATTCATCACACACTGTCTCCAATAACATCTTGATTGTCATTTTAAACAAGTAATATATATAAAAAAAAATTTTAATTTCAATTCCTACTTTTTTTCACTATATTGCAGAAAGTATTTTATAAATAATTTTCATTCATTTTTTTAAGTTATCTGGCGCCATCTATTGGTAGATATATGCAACTTAAATCTAAAAAAAAAAAAAAAACTAAAATGAATTAATTAAATTTAATTACTGAATTGATATTTGAATAAACTGCACTAACATCCAGTGTCATCCACTACAAGTTCAAAAAAATTTATTTGGACTTGGGGGAATGAATAAAAAGTATTTTATGAACGATTGAAAATTTGAACAAGATATATATAGGGAGAGTGTGAGCTAATAGAAGGAATTGAAAATAACATTTTCAGCTTCCTTTTAATAAGTGATTCTAACTTTCGTAATTTTATGCTGTTTTAAAAAATATTGGTTTTGTTAAGTTTTAATTAAAAAAAAACATTTTTAACCTGGAAAATAGAAGAGTTTTGAAATTTATTACAGATAGAAATAAAAAGTTTTTACCAACTTAAATATCAATGCAGAAGTTAATACATTTCTGTGCGAGATCCTTAGATTGCTCGTAGTACGCCCAAATGACATTCAGTTTCATGGCATGTATTAGCAAATATCTAGGGAGTTATGAATTATAAGCTGTTATTATAAGTTTCAGTTCCTGTAAATGAGTTCAAAGTGTTTTATAGGCCCAATCTTTTTCATAACCACTCATGAAAAACATGATTGCCAATACATGGCACAAAATCGTATATCACTTGGATGTATTACAAGCAATCCTAGGGCTTACATAAAACGTATTAGCTTTTGAATTAAATCGCAACTAAGTAAAATATATTTTATTCCTTTTGTATTTTTTCCTTTTATTTTATTTATTTATTTTTTTTAACTAATTTTCACACGATTCCAGTAATTTTCAAGATTTCATAATTACATAATAATTTATAATGTATTATAATTTTCATTATATATATATGTATATATATACTAAAGGGTTTTGTAACGTTTTTGAACACACACACACACACACACACACACACACATATATATATATATATATATATATATATGTTTTCAATGTGATTATAAAAGAATGTATCGTTATATGAGTCCATGGTTATCATACCATTCACAACAGAAACCGAATCAAATTTTGGTTTAAGGTATTTTGAGGTAAGTGCTCACGAATCATATGAAAAAAATGGAACAGTTATGGTTACGTTGACACGATTTCGAAAATTTCTTCTTTATTGAAATTATATTACCGTTGAACATCGATGAGTCGTGTGTTCCAGGTATGTTTGCTACAAATGCTCCCCTCAGTGAACTATATTTGTGGCAAATATACCTTTGCCTTTCAGTAGAACTTGTATGCGTAACTTCCGAACTTTTCAATGCTGTGTAAAAAAAAAAAAAAAATTCCCCGAAAACTCCCTTTATTAAAAGTTTTGAGTTAGCATTTAATTGAAGGGGTTAATTAATTTTTAAACAACTAATTTGCATCGTACGTTAAAACTCTATTATCCATTTCCAAAGACTCCATTTTCATAAAGATCCAAATTCTAATTGCAAATATTAATAAAGATATCCCATTTTTTAAATGAGGGTGACTGTACAAAAGAAAGAAAAAACTTTTCTATAATGGATATTTCTGCGTTGATTAATGCATTGTCTCTAATCGTTGTTCAGTCAATCCATTCTTTTTGTGTTGCAGTGGGGAAGAAGATAGTCCGCACCCTGGAGGACGGTCTGTTCGCGACCCTGTACGGCAAGTCGTACTTCTGTCCTTCGCCGGACGTCATCCCCATGTACAGTTCGGATAAGGAGAAAGTGGTACTGGCCAGAATGAAGGACGTTCACCTGCAAGTATACGACGTTCAAATGGGCAAATTCTCTCCCTGTGAGTATTAAGACGTTCGCTGTTCATTTCTAGCATATTAGAGTTCCGATAATCTGAGTTATTTGGAATCTTCACTAACTCGAACTATTGAAGGCAACGAATGCGCTGATTCTTTAGCCAAAGAAGCCAGGGAATATGATCAATCCAGGACTACCATCACACTTGTAGATGCTAACGCAGTTGCCAAAAGCCGACTAATACCTCATAACTTTAAGAAGGCACTCATCACGAACTTCCACTGCCCTAGGAAGTTGACATCAGTTATTAGCACACTCAGTACCAATTATTACAGAGGGATGAAGATTCTCCCAGACAAGACTAGGGGAACACATCCCCTGCAGAAATTGCCCCAACGCTTTCCTAACACCTAAGCATATTCTAGAGTGCCCAACACTCGCTCCTCATGTTTTGCAATTGGGTAGGGTGCCAATCGAGGCCAACTTAAAAGAAGTCCTGGATAGTGAAGTGGCGCCATTGCTTGCGGCCACTATCGTGAAGACTTTTGACTTGATCTAAGCTTTGATAATAACATTTTAAATCCATGGAGACGATAACAACAACAACTAACTCGAACTAAAAGTAGGGTGCAAGAAATTCCGACATTCCATGTGTTTCACTTTAGGTTTTATATTTTCGATATGTTTTACTTTTTCTGTACATTTTTACTTTTTTTCCATATGTTTTACTAAGCCTCCAATCTACACTCTTTAAATGTAAAAGCTTAAGATATTCTGCATTCATAAGTGATTGGATAAAATTTTGAAAGGAAATTAATTATTTTTAATTGATGATGAAGCTTTTTTTTTTTTTTCGTTTACAAGATATTTACAAGAACAAATTCATTTTTGAATTTTATAATTATACTTTTTTTTTTTTATCTCTTTTATCCTTATTTTATCACTTCTTCTCAAATGAGGCCGGCAAATATAGGGTAAATCTGCTAGTGCTAAGTGATTTTCAAGGGTTCTGAGTGTGGGTTTGTGGTGTGGGTTTGTGGTGTGGGTTTCGAGTAACAGTTAATATATGTTGGCCATGACAATCACAAGTCTGTGAAATCGACATCTGTGAATCAGATGAAGATCTCATAGCGATCTTCATATCTGTGAAGATCCTTGTGATATCTCTGTCCCGAATAAGTTGCACATCTCTTACATTCAATTGGAAAGAAGTTGACAGTGGCAATAACAGCGGTGCAGCCCTTTACTTATGGCATAAATATTAACTGTCTCTGTATTGCCAGCTGCATTAGAACAGCAACAACATTATAACAGTGGTTATGAATAAATTTGCATGCTAAACGTCAACATGTAATAGGTCGCTACTCTATGTAACGAATGATGATACCTGATTGCATTGTGCATTTTTTAAAACTGATATGGTATTGTAGTTTCATTCAATGTGTTTTTCTTTTGCAGTTCAAAGGTGTAGCCTTGTTAGAATAGGCGGGCTGCCCGAGCCCTTTGCTCAGGATGAGACAGTTCCCATCGCGGTGGGCAGCACGCTGGCTGTCATGTCAGTGCTGGTGGTCATCGGATACGCTCTCTGGAGGAATTTGGCCGCCAGGAAGACAGACTACGACAACATGGCATAACACTGCCCCGTCAACAATGACGAGGTAAGCAGGGGATCTGTTTGCGGTGCGCCTCGAAACACTTGAACAGTTGTGTAGTTTGCAATTGCTGTCATTGTTTCACTAAAAATTTTTTATTTATTCAATTCCCACTATTAGTTCACACTCGCTATATACACAGTCCAGTCACATTAATGTGACCACCACCTACTTTAGACGTCAACGTGAAATAACCCATCACAAAAGGCAGGTGGCAGCACATTGCAGTGGAGTGTAGATAAAGAATCACTTAATACCACATTTCACATTCCACTTAAAGACAGAATATACAAGAGTGTATATTCTGGCTTTTGACAGGTGGTCACATTGATGTGACTGGACTGTGTATATCTTGTTCAAATTTTCAATCGTTCATAAAATACTTTTTAATCATCCACTCAAGTTCAAATACATTTTTTTGAACTTGTAGTGGATGACACTGGATGTTAACACAATTTTTTCAAATATTAATTCATTCATTAAATTTAATTAATTAATTTTAGTTTTAAGTTGCATGCATCTACTAATAGATGGCGCCAGATGTAAGAGGAAAATTTCAACTTAAAAAAGTAGGAATTGACTTTAAATTTTTTTTTTTTATATTACTTGTTTAAATTTTACCTTTAAAAATATATTTGTTTGCTTAGTTGTATCTCTACAACAATACGACACAGCTACTCTCAGGTAAATAATCTTTAACCCTTTCTCGGTAAATAATTCTTAGATAGTAGGATTTGGGATATGCAGGGTCAGTGAGGTAGGGAGTCTCTTTTAAACAGCGGGATCGGAAATATAACTATTAATATAACCAAAATGCTCTTGTTAGTAATACACCTAGCGAATATATTAAAAATTGAAATATTATTACTAATTAGATGCTTACACGTTGTTTCGGGGTATTTATTTTCCCTATATTTCGTCAGATAGAAGAATAAATTTAGTATAGAATTGATTTGGCTCCTCGCCAATATAAAGTAGTAATCATTATAGAACCTGCCAAATAATAAAGTAGGAAATAATTTATAGAATCAGTAAAAAAAAAAAGCGAAATAAAACTTCCACAATTGCTATTTTGAACTAAAACTGCAATTTCTCTGTTTAAGAAAGGCCCCCTACCGCACTGACGCCGCATATCTAAAATCTTACTATCTAAGAATTATTTATTGAGGAATGGAGAATACCTGAGATTTATTAAGGACGGGGAAATACTTGAGACTATCTAGTTTCCTAGAAGAAAGACCTTACCACCTCGCTAAATCCGCAGTGCTGGCAGGTGACCCATCGATTAGTTGATCCGACTTTGCCTGCTACAGGAAATAAAGCACTTTTAATTTTCATTCATGGAATTAAATGTTCCTAAATATATCCCTCTTCTTAAATTTTTAACTCCCCCTATTTTTGGTATTGATTTCTATTTTTAACAAAGATTCTGATAAAAAAAAAAAAAATTAAAAAATCATGAGAAATTTTTTTTTTTTTTTGACGATTTTTAGTTTTGGTAAATTTTATTGAATCAAGATATCGGTGAAAAGAATAAAAGGAAATATAAATAGGGATTTAGCACTCTAATAACGATTAAGAAATATGGTTTGACAACTGAAAGAAATAAAAACTCATGAATAACTATGTATAAATAAAAACAATTTAGACAAAAGAAATATAAATACCCCTATATAATAAAAAAAATTGTCTATTTGATGCAATTAATTAATTTTTATCTATTAATTTTAAATTAAAGATAATTCCTCAAGCCACCGATAGCACAAGACAAAGGGATAAGGTATAAAATAATTTTTGTTTAATTAAAAAAGAACCAATTAGAATGAAGTCCTAATCATTTGGCTGGACTCGAACTTAAAGAGGCTTTTTGAAAATAATTAGAACATTAAATGTTATAGTTTTTGAATTACATTGGAATACCATATATGTATATTTATATAGAGATACAGAGCCTGAATGGCAGAGTGGCTAGCGCTCGGTACCTCGGGTTCGAGTCCCGGCGGTGCCATGGATGTTTGTTGCTGTACGTCCTGGTCTAACAGGATCGTAGAGCGTTGCGGAGGTAGTGTTACTCCGCGTCCGTAGCTTATCTTCAATACACACACCTCCTAGTGTTACACGCACCTCCTGTGTAGTGCTAAGTGAGTAACATCGTTGCAGCGCTTGCCTTAAGGCATCTGGGACAATTGTCTAAGTGTTTGCCAGCTACATTAGAAGAAAAAAATATAGATAGACAGATACAGGGTATCCCTGTATTCATGGACCAAATTTTAAGGGAAGATCAAAATAAAGAAGCACATTTTGTGCTGCAATGCACAAAATACGCGGAAATTCTAGGAATGCACGAAAATTGTAACATTTTACAACAGAGTACATTGACTTTGATCTTCTCTGGCAATGCACTTTTCGTGGAGGAGATTACCTTTACGTGCGACGGAGTTGTGAATTTGCATAATTCCTACGTGTGTGCAACCTCTAACCCGCATGCTTTTCAGGAGTGGTTCTCTTTTAGTGTGTGGGCAGACCCTGTAAATGATTTCCTCATTGGCCCTTACTTTAGTAAGTGAGGGCCAATAATTAAATCATTTGTAACTCAGATATTGTAAAATATTAAAATATTTATTACTCAGAGGCGGATTCGAGCATTTTTGGAGGAATTGGGAGTCGGTGTAAAAATCTTTATAAAAATAATTTTCAATTTCCCAAAATTCCGAGAATTAATGTTAAAATTATGTGTGAGGGAAGTCAATGGACCTGAATGTCCGAGTGTCTAACCCTCTGGCGCTCGACGCCACAGGTTTCGGGTTCGACTCCCGTCGGTGGCATGGATGTTCTTAGTGGAGCGGAATCCACTTTAAGCCTCCTATGACTGTAAGAGCGTCACGGAGCAGAAGTCAGACTTCTACCCACAGGTGCTCCATCAGAACAGAAGCTGCACCCCTCTTCCCTCCTTCCATGAGGGATACGACAACAACAACAAGGAAGTCAATTCAATTGTATCCTTCAATAATATAACCAGAAGCAAACACAGTGATTGCTTTAGCAGCATAGCAAGTCAGTGTCGAGAGCCTTTTATCAGGACTGAGGCTTACAAAAAGGAGACCTTGGACCAACAAGGAAAGATCTTATAGCTATTCTATTATTAAAAAAAAAAAAAAAAAAAGTAATGTACTACAAAATCAGTATTTTTGATTTTATATTGTACACATTTTATTTTGCTTGTCATGAGCTATTCTACAATATTGTTGAATTGGATATTGTTATTGTTATAAGATATACGTATTTTTTGTAAACAAATTTAGAGTACAAGAAATTAAATTAAGGTAGTGCAAATACTACACCTTTAAAGTTGTAAAAAAAAAAAAAATACTTTGTAATAAAAAAGTTTTATAGATATATGAGTTCAAAAAAAAAAAAAAATCATCGAATTTATTTCACAAAATTGATTGAAACAAAAATGAATTTTGGCACATGACTTTTTACAGAACATTTATAATTCCGAAATCCTTTTCCGTGGGATTTTGATTATTACTAGTCGTTAAAATATTGCTCTTCCGAATAAAGCCTTTTACTTTTTTTTATTCCCTACTTACTCTAATTCATCTTTGAGGTAGTATGATTTCTTCATCTTTTTAAACAAAAAAATATTGTTTCTGTATTCTGAATTACAGATTGAATAGATTACAGATTTCTTACTGAATTACAGAATTTTGACGGAGTTACGGGAAAAAAAAAAAAAAAAAAAAAAAATTGCTTATGCTTTGAGCATCAGTGTAGTAGTACCAATAATATGTCCATGTGACTATATTACTTACAAGTGATATTTTCAGAGACTTAGTGTTACATATTGTTGTATCAGATTGCTCTATAGTTGTATTACTTACAAGTGACTTCTATCTGATTTTACTCATATATAATCATATCAATTTTTTTCTTATTATTTTGATATCATTATTTTATAGAATTTTAACTTGTAATTTCATTTTATTCATTCCAAAATTTTTATCCTCATTGAAAAAAAAATGATTTGATTAATAAATAAAGTAAGAAGGGTAACAGACATTTTAATATTTCCTAGGATCACTTGTAAGCAATACAGTCAGTCTCATGGTTACAGTTCTTGCTATGAATATTCGTTCATATGCTCATTTATGTTAATTTTTAAACAATTTTTTTTCCTTCTTTTTTACAGAGAAATCTACGAAAATCTGTCGCAACAAGAGAGTAAAAAAACATTCATTACATGATAATGGAAATTGTTCATCTTTCTCTTTACGGGATAATCCACTTCTGCAACTCGAATGTGTGAACCTAGCAATAGTAGTCAGTGTCTTTTTTTTAGAGCAAAGACTGCCTTGTTTGTATAACGTGTGTACTTATTCGGTGTTTTCCTAAATGTTATAAATGTGTCGAACGCTGTTGATACTCTTTACAACTGAAAAGAGTACTCCTTCTCACACAAAATGGCTTTCAATAGGTAGAAATTTCAATTTTTTTTTTTACACATTTATATGTAAAGTTAAAGATTTTTTGTTTCTAGTTGTGATATTAGGATTATATACTTAAAAAGAAACTTAATGTTTTGATATTAAAAATATCAGCAAAATGATGAGTGATGAAAATTAATTTTTAATGGGTAAATTTCGAAAACAGTTATTTATTTCTCTGTAAAAAAGACAATGGAATGGAATCTTTGAATTAAATTAAAAACAAGTTTCTTAGTATAATATTAAATCCATAGAAAATATAACACATTTTTTTTTTTTTTTAGAAGGATATATCTCTTCGCCCAATTAATTAAGACTTTAGAATTCAGAAAATTAAACTATTAACAAAGTGCATGATTTAGAAATTTCGAGATTGTTTTTCGATTATATAAGAATATTTCTTTTAAAAAGAATTCTAGGTTAAATGAAAAGCAGTTAATTAATATCGATGAATTTTTTTTTATCCAGCTTATATTATAATTATAACCATTTATTTATATGTGAAGAGATTAAAGGAATGGTTTATTATTCCAAATAGCTTTTCTATTCTCATTTTACAAAAAGAAGTTTCAGTAGCGCCATCTATGCACGAATTATTGAAATAATACTGATTTCAATAGCCGTATTCATTACCTACTCCGACTAAATATTTACAAGAGAAAATTAAATTAAAAACAACTTGTATATAGTTTTCTCTAACCAACTATTTTAAATAATATATTATTTACCTTCTATGAAAGTTATATTATTTGTTCGAAGAACAGCAAAAATAAATTTAATTGACACAGTACATAGCACTATAATTTATAAATTGTTGGCATTTTCGTCAAAACGTTTAGGTGTTCTACGGTAATCTATTTTTATTTAAAACATAGATAGCTAATACTAATTAATAATATTATTATAAAATCATGTATGATACTCTTAGAATGGGTAGATTAAGTTGTAAGCTGCATTCCATAAAAATCATTAAATTAAAAAAATTTACATTTTTCACACTGTATAAGAACGCATGAAGATGTGAAAGTGTAATCTTCTAATAGCAACGCCTTCATTATATATCACAATCTAAACATAAAAGTAATATTCTTTTTTTTTTTTTAATATAAATAATTGAATGTTTTCTGTGATTGGGAAATAGAAGAGCTAAACATGTTTTTAATAATAATGAAACATGTAAATTAGGCTTCCAAGTCTTAACAAATGTTCTAAATATTGTGATCGTATTTATTGTCTTCCATTTTCATCTTTGTAAATATACAAGTGTAGAGATTGTGTCTATGAAGAAACAAATAGTTCTCAGTAACTACACATTTGCATCTTCTGCAGAAGTTTATCCTTCCATATTAAAAACTACTATATCAGAAAATATATTACATGTGAAAGTCTTCCACTTACACACAGTAAATTTCCAGATGCAAAGAAATGCAGTTAATGAAGCTAAATGAACTTTTTTTATGAGCATAAACGTGAAATGATGTTAAAAGTCATGAATGTAATGTTATTATGTTATCTTGTCTTTATTACAACTGATAAAAATTTGTGTATAAATAGTTTGAAGTATTAAAAATTATTATTTATTTATGTGCCTTTTTTTTTATTTAAACAACATGAAGATATTTACATTGAATATAATACATAAAATATTTAAACTTTTGTATTAATCTTAAAAATTAATTTTTTCTAAGAAATATAAAAATTGAATTACCATTTTCAACATTATTTTATTCTAATATTTATCATTATTTCATAATTCCATCCCCTTTCCAGTATTAACCCTTTCAAAAAATATTAATAAAAAATAACAGGTTGATAACTTTACTTCTAAACTGATCAATGTTTAATAAACTATTAATTCTCTTCTTTAAAGAAGTCTCTTCATATTTGTTTCATACAAATATGTTGAAAACGGATTTTATTTTTTGGTAGGTATATCTGAAAATTAACCTTAAGATAAAATATTCAATTTTTTAGATAGATTGTAACTTCAATTTTCTTATTGAATTAATATTTTTTTTTTTCTTCTTTAAATATACCAACATAACACATTTAAAATTAAGGGATTAAGAATTAAATTAAAATTTCATATTGTGTTAAATGCAGACACAGGAAAATATGTGAGATTTGCATAAAAGAAATTTCATGTTTGTAAAATCTGTTCATATTATTATAATATTTTGATCCTGTTCACACATTTTTCTGTTACACGCCTATTAATATTTTTTTCTTACATTAATCTTTTTTTTTTCCCCTTTGAAACAATTTTTTTTTTATGTACATGGTAAAAAATATTTCCATGAATTTCTATGCTTTTTCCTTTCTACCTAAAATAATTTTAAAAATTTTCAAAGCAAACTTACCGCCCTATAATTATAGCTTCAAGAGGAAAAATATATTACAAGTGGATTAAATAAAACATTTTAATAAAAAAAAATTGTAATATTTAAATAATATCAAATGCAAAAACAATAATAAGTCATTATAAAAACTTTGACTGGAAAAAAATGTTGTATAAGTAAATAAATTATAAAATTTAAATAAAGTTTTTTAAAAAAACAAGCCTTACTACAACTTGCATTTTTTGGGAGGATAAGAAAATATGGTTACCCTTCTTTATTATTCTCTCCCAGTTAGCATTTATTAAAACATAGGCAATCTAAACTTATTTGGATAATTTATAAAATTGCTTTAAATATTAAATGTGATTCTCACAACTTTATCATACAATTTTTTTGACCATCTGATTATCTTGCATAAAATAAATCAAGTGTAATTTGATATGTATTTGATTACATTTTGAGTACAACATACTTTTTTATAAATTTTCATTTTAGAAAAAAACTTATTCAAGTGTAATTGAATATTGTAGAAGAAAAAAAGAAAATTAGTTTCATGAACACAGTTCATTGCCTTAAAAACAAGAAATGTAAAATATGTAAATGTTAGTATTATATTAAAATCAATGCCTTACAAGTAAATAATAGCTGTAATAATAAAATTGAGTTAAAAAAAAAATTAAAATTGAATTAATAATAAAAATGAGCTGTAATAATAAAATTTAAAGTTATCATTACATGAAATTAATGTATCTGACTACTAATTGCATGGACAATTGGTAAGTGGCCAAGTCTAACACATTCAAAATGAGCACCAAATACGCAAAGAAATGTCTTTAAAAAGTTATTTGAATTACAATAAAAATAATTTTAATGTTTAATAACCAAAATCTTAGATTACATTATATTAAAAGAAAAAGAAGCAAAAAAATTCTGCATTGTATTATTTTTTTCCTTTGTACAGTGTAGTAAATCTGATTAGTACCCCTAACAAATAATTGATTCATCCATTTCTGCTGTTACACCTGAAGTTTATCATTCCACACTATCTGTGGTTAGATGATAAAAGTGTATCATAATAATATATGAAAGTAATTAGTTGAAACTTTAAATTTTTGCACCATGCTTGTTTGAAATTCATATCAATTAACACAAACTGCACAATAATTAAAAAAGGCATATTAGTTTGGTATTAAAATTTTATTAAAATAGCTTACAGTAAATTTTCACTGCATCACATGCAAGAGAAGTACACTTCAATTGCTTCGATACATTCAATATGCATAAGCAAATCCTGGGCTTTATTCCCATTTCTAGGCACGAGTACATTTTTTAAGTTTGAGTATCAAAACATGACATTTAAATACTATAAAACAAACTTGGCAAAATAAATTAATAAATGAGTATCTTAACGAATTTAAGATAAGTCTTTCAATTTGATTATAAGCATAAAAAAATAAACTTTTGGGAATTAAATTTAACAATGTAAAAAATCTTTTAACAGTTTACAAATGTTAAAACAATTGAAATTTGGATATTAATTTATTAAATTTTTTAAAAATACATTACGGCATAAAATAGATACCATAGAATGGTACAATTTCAGAAATATACAGTTATTAATTTAACTATTTAATAAAAAAAACTCTAGCAGAACATGCTTGCAATAGTTTTGAAAAGTACACACCAGCGTTAACTCAAACTATGCACAAAAAAAAGTTCTGTACAAAGTAAATGGAATGCATGAAAATAAAGGGGGCAGGGGGATGAATGAGGTAATGAGAGGAAAATAAGAGAATGGACAAAATGAGGCTATTTACAAATGAGTTGAGCCAAAAGAAAACATAAGCTGCCATTGGCTTTAAAGTACAGAAAATAATATAAATAGAACTAGTGATGTACTTGTAACTGCCAAAATAAATCAAGAATGTAAATAATAGCTACAAAATCAAATCACAATCTACATGTTAATATGATTTTAAAAAAAAACAAGTATTAGTAGGATTACATATCTGCAAATCATCAAAAATAATGTTCATATTAGTTAAGAGTATTATAAAATAAAAAATATTTTCATCTTGTCTTATTTGATGGGGATAACCCAAAATTATACAATTATCAAGAGTAAATAAAATATATTTTCATAAAAATGTTAAAATTTTAACATTAGTACAATATCATTAAAAGCATAAAAATAAAAAATATATTTCTTAACATTATATACAAACAGTTTTATTTTATTTATAGCTCTATACATTACTATAAACACTAGTGATTTTTATGCATAGATTTGGACGGAAAGAAATCTCTACTTTGATAATTTGTTTATAACAGTCAATAATAACATTAAATATCCTATCAACATTTGCACATTTTCTTAACTAATAGCACATCTATTTTTTTCCCTAAAGAAAAATGCATTTTTTGATTCAACATTTCAGAATCTTTTTAAGCAGACCCTGTCAAGATTCAATTTAGAAAATACTTTAGATTCAGTTTAAAAACATTATAAATCATTTCCTGCTTAGATTGTTTACTTCATTATAAATAATTATCATCATCAGTATTATTAACTAACGAAGCAACAATCAAGCAATAAATGTTTATACACATAACATCCAATTTGACAATTGAATTTAGCAATTTTATTCTTATTTGAAATAACTAATGTTATTGTAATATAAAATATTATATTATAATATAACATATATTTTTAAAGCATTAACAAATCATGATTAAAACAAGCTTTTAAAAAGTCAATTTTACCTCTTTTTGTGGAATATGCAATTTACAATTTTTTAACAAAAATAGCTGCTTACATAAAAATATAAAACATTTTATAAAGAAAAACTTAATTTTGCAATGACTTTAATTTAAATAAATATGATATTTTTTAATTCATTATAAATGAAAAATCCACATTCCATGTTATTAAGATTATGGTACAAACACTTAAAACAAAGTGCATTCTTTAGTTTTCAAATATCAAACATTTCAGCCTGTTATTTATTACTGGTTAACCAAATACTTTCATGGTGTGAAGAATATATAATTAAAACTTTCATATTAAATTGTTTAAATACAATGATTTTGTTTAAAAGTATCATAAATAATTTATTCCCAAAAATTTATTCCACAATTTTTTTTTTTTTTTTTTTTTGAAATTTTTAAATTTACTAACACATGGCTTTAACACTAATATTAGTATATTAATTTCCTTATTAAACCATTATATACCTCTAATTATGTTAAATTTTATCACATAAATTCTCTATATAAAATGATCTGTTTCTTCAAGCATACATTTAAATTCTTTATAAGAATATTAAAAAAATATAAGTACTTCATTATCTTAGTTAATAAAGTAAGGCATCATGGTTTTTGATTTGTCAAGTACAAAGTGGGCCAAGAACTTGAAAGGAAAAAATGATGTATTTTTATGTTAAGCATCATTTCACAAATAAAAAAGGAAAGCCAATAAATAAATATTCTATGAATAAAAAAAAAAAAAAAAAAATCCACAGAACATTACTACTGGAATAATATTAAGCTTTCCATTATTTTTTTTAATCCAGAAAAAAAATGACCTACTTCAAACAGTGAAGTAAATAATACACACAGATGCAAATACCAGTAGCAATGGCACACTCACAACCACCCATTGTGAATTCCTTAAAAAATAACAATTATTCATTCATAACACCTTCACACACCATACCGTTCCAAAAGAACATTAAAAAAGTACAATTAACTCAATAAAACCATTCATTTCTTACACAAAAAAAGTTCATTTATACATAACAAAAAAAAAAAAAAAAAAAATCCAATGAAATGTAACAAAGCAATGATGGAAGAAAGGTGGAGACCAGCAAAGTGGACTCTAGCAAGGACTGTGTCGGAAACTTCTCATGAGCGGCACAAGAAGACTGGGTGCTCCAGCCTGCATGAGGAATGGGTGTTGAAGCAATTCACAGGCAGTTGCTCGTTGGGAAGGATCACGGACCAACATTTTCTCCAAAAATCCCTGAAGACGAGGTGATACCTTGAAGAAAAAGTATATAAAATATTCAGTTTTGATATTTACCAAGTGTGGGGGAGTCAACCAAACAATTCTCAGACTGGGATTGTCTATAGCAACTACCGCTTATTTTCGTAATTTTATATACTCTATACATATTTTTTTTTTTTTATGTATGTTTACTAACAGATTTAGAAAAATTTGTGAAATAAATTTAATAACTTCCATTGAACTCATATATCTGCAATTTTTTTTTTTTTTTTTTCATAGAGTATAATTTTTACAACTACAAAAAAAGTGAAGTATTTGCACTTACTTAAAATATTCTGTACTCTAAATAAACTTATAAAAATATATGTAACCTAGAAAAATTATAGGTAGAAATTAAAAGGTATAAAAGAATAGCTTTAAAATAAGAAAATGAAAATGATACTTTAAGCATGAAGATGCTGTACTTCCAATACATAAAAATATATACTTGCTTTTAATAATAGAATAGCCTATATAAGATCTTGTTTCATTCTTGATCAAAGATAGCTTCTCATAAACTGAGTGCTGAGAAGTCTCTCACCACTCATTTGGTTTGCTAGTAAAGCAATATGTCTTTTCAACCAGTTGTATTATTGAAGAATACAATTGAATTATTTCCTTAACACTTAATTTTAACATTCCTACCAAGAATTTCAGAAAAATTAAACTGTTTTCATAAAAGAGTTGGAGTTTAAACCTACTTCTGATATTTACAACACAGCTGCTAATTAGATACATCTTGACCACAAAAATTATGATACCGAAAATTAATTTTTTGAAGTTATTTTTGTTCACTTTTAAACAACAAATCATATATAAGTTGGGAAAAAAAGCTGACAATTTTAAAGTAATATATATATATATATATATGTAAACAATATGCAAAACAAACTCTTGCATATACATATTTTCAGGGCATATTGTTTGCATATGCAAACCCCTCATAATTTTGAAAATGTATCTCACATAAAAAGAGATTCAGGCTTTAATCTTCAAACTAATAAAATTTTAATTAATTTTCTTTTTAAAATTGTTTATTTTAGTAACTTACTACTTAAACTTCTATTTAATAGAAAATTATTCAACTTTTGATATGCTTAAAGACATCAGCAATTGGCACGATTCATTATCTAAATAATGTTGGCGAACCAGTAGACTAAACATTTGTTTGCAATCATAATAAAGAAAATTTTAAGAATATTTGAACATAAAATATTGGCATAATTTCAATTATAAAATTTCACTAATACTGATAAAAAGTTATTAAGAATATTTAATATTACTTAAATGTATAGTTTGAATTATTATATCATAAAAAACTTTTTACTTGCACATGATCAAAATTCATATATATTTAAAAAATAGAAAGCATAAGATAAACTTGAATATTCCAAATCTAAATATTAAAATAATTCTATATTCTATTTTTTTAATATCACTTATTACATATATATATATAATATTTAAATATATTACACATACATTATTTAAAATATATTTATGTTCATTCCCATTTTAATAATATGCATCATCTAGAAGATATGATGTATAAATTGTATATTAATAAGAATTTTTTTTAAAAATTACACTAAGATAAAAGAAGCTTTCTACTTTTATAAAATGAATTCATTATGGAATTTTGCGTAAGATCAATATATAAAAAATAAAAAGTAGGCCACAATATCATTCAAACAATTCAACTTATTTTAATGTGTTTTTTTTTTTAAAATTTTATTTCATAAACATGCTTTGAGTTTAACATGTTTAAATGTTTTATTTCATAGCATGTTTTAATGTTTAAACATGTTTTGAGTAAATAGATTAAATAAAATATTCTTATTCAAAGAATTTCATGATGGACGGCAAAATAATCTATGAATCATTATAAATAAACATAATCAAATTTATTAAATCTCGAATTTAAAGACAATTTGAAGAAATAATATAACTTTCTTCAAATAAAGCTATAGTGCTACTGGCAGAAATTTGAAAATTCTTACCCTATGTGTGTTCTTCAGTTTAGGTGGTGGCATATCCCTGATTCGACGCATAGCTTGCAATGGAGGCTCATTGAAAAAAGGTGGTTCACCATCAACCATCTCTATCACCATAATGCCCAAAGACCAGATGTCCACCTAATGACACAAAGAGTTTTATTAAAAACAAGCAAAAGGCCTGTTAAGAATTTTATATAGAAATAATCTTTGCAAATAGCAATGAAAATTTTTCCCAATTTTTACAATAAATATTTTATGTGTGTACTTTTGTAGTTTTATTAACATTCAATATTGAATCAAAGAAAAAAAAAGAGTAAGAGGAAAATTATTTTTAACATTTTATCAATGATGAAAATTACTTAAACATTAGATATGAAATTTAAATATGTTACGTCTTGCTTTTATAAGTACTATATTACAGCATTAAGCATGAATAGTATTTAAATATACAATAATTAGTATTTTTTCCAATTAATTACAAATTACACATTTACTGAATGAATAATAAAAAAATTTGAATCAATAATAATTATTAACAAAATTTTTAAATTGAAATTAGAAAACATTTTGATTTGAATAATAATAACTCATTGAAAATAATCGTTTTTGAAACACATAAAATATAGGTACTTTTTAAATCAGCGAATGCCTTCTCAATCATGAATCACTAAACCTAGTAGCTTGAAAATGTCTTTAGTTTTAAAATATAAACAAGCTTCTATGCCAAGGCAAAACTTTTCATAGGTGTTTGACACCAAATCAAAAGTTTTTTAATTGTGGTGTTAATAATATTATTACATTAGCATCGATAATATTATTATGTAGCAATGATAATGAAATTAATATAAGTATAGTTTTTGTAGGACATAAATTTAGACAATTTTGAATAATACATTCGATTTTATTGCTGACATAACATTGAAAAGGCACTGCAACAAAAAAATATGCAATGGAAATTTGTTTGAAAATTCTTGCATTTCTTTTCTTAATTGCTATTCACTTTATTTATTTCTGGTAAAAGAGCTTATAATCTATAGTAATATGTGAATTCAAATTAGAAATGAATCTTTTAGTAACTGATGATTAAAAACAGTTACATAAAAAAAAAAAAAAGGTATATCCAATATATAACGTTTTGGGGCCTTTTGAAAAATGCTATTTGAAATAATTTATCCACAGGAAATGCCAGAATAGACATTCTTCTGAAGCCATTAGTATTCCACGGAATTTTCATAATTGTTTCACTTATGTATTCCCTGTGACATTGTTATGCATAATGTCATTCTGTGTATTGATTATTTTTACTTTCCTGCTTTTCAATTTCTGTATATTGATATGTTTAAAAAATAAATGCATACTTTTTAACATATAACTATTTTGTTTGGTGCCCCTTTAACAAAAATTAAGATTATCCTTTTTATATTATTTAGGAAAATATTATTCCTTTGATTATCATAAAATAAAAAAGTACATAAGCATGAATTTTAATTCTAAAATTATTGTTTTAAGCAACAAATTATAAAGAAATTTTTTTTTTTTTTTTTTTTTTAGATCTGAAAATCGGCATTATTTAACTGCTAAATTTAAAATTGAAATGGCACTGCAATGTAATGTTTTCTAATCAGTTTATTTCATGCTTAGTAATTCTGAAAAGTATTAGTATCTGTACAAATATTAAAACACATGTTATACTTATTAATAAAGTACAAACGATGCAAAGCATAATCAAAAGGACAACAAGAATTAACAAAAAGGAATTAAAAGCAAAGACTGCATCAATTTTTAGGAAATGAAGTAATAATAAATAAATGATATTTACTTTTAATAAATTGAAAACAAAAATATATAAGAATAAAAAATGAATACAGAAATATAAAACCAATGATTACAATGATAAACTTACCTCAGGACCATAAGGCAAACGAGATATCACTTCTGGTGCCATCCAATATGGAGTTCCAACGAGAGATTTTCTATTGGGAAGGTCGTTTGAGACTTGGGCACAGAAACCGAAATCAGACAATTTCACCTAAAAAGTAATAAACCATTAATACAAAAATATTCTTTTTATAACTTAAAAAGTATAAAAGTTTTAATTTTATGTTACATGTAAAAATAAAAACCCCTTAAGGATTTCAAATAATTTAAAATAGCTTTATTGTAAGGATAAAAAAAATTTATACATTTAAATAAAAAAAAAAAAAAAAGTCATTCAGATACAATAATTAAAAATATTAGTTTTAAATTGTTGGTTATGTATATTTGACAACAAAAACATGTAGAGAAGAAAACATCAGTTTGACAAAACATGTACTCAAGAGTTAAGTGCACTAGAATTAGATAATTCTCAAAACATATTTTAATAATATATATTATAATCATGTTTTAGTAAAATATTAAAAATAATCTCTACTTGAAAATTACTATATATAAATAAGCATGCATTTTGCAGAGAATTGAACAATATAATTTATTTTTTAAATCTATATAATACAAATTACTACAATTTAATTTTTAAGCTTTAAATAAAAATGTATGGAAAAAAGGTGAAAAATTAAAATTTAATTATAATTTTAAAAACATTCAGTTTAAGATATTCTAATTCATTTTTATGGGTTATATTAATGAATATATGAGTGCAAATATATGTGAAATATATTAGTAAAGCAAATTGAAGTATCATTTTCAAGAGTTTTATTCATTTTATTAAGTAGCGCATCTATTAATAAAAAAAAATTAAAAATCACATTTTTAAATGAATATTTTTGTAGAATCTTAAAATTGATCTCAAATTTCTAGAAATTTGTATCTTCTTTACTTTTATCAATAAAAAGATATACATTAACAAATTAAAACAAATGAAACACAGGACAAAAATAAAAACAGAAATGGATTTTTAAAAACTTTTTTCAGAAAGATTTTTAAGGAGAGTAAAATTTTTTTGTATATATAAAACTTGAAGAAATAATGTATAAATACAAACCCTGCCATCATTTGCGAGCAATATGGAATCACTTTTGATATCCCGGTGTATCACTCCTTGCGAATGGAGGAAAGCTAAAGCTTTAAGGCACTGCTTGCATACGGTAGCTATTTGCTCCTCGTCCATTCTGGAGTGGGTGACAATGTCAGTAAGGGCACCGCCTTCCAGAAACTCCATTACCACCCACAGCTCATCTCCAACCAGGAAACTGTCAAACATCTCTACAATGTTCGGGTGGTGATAATCCCGCATTATTACAACCTAAATAGTAATTTCTTTTCATTAGTTCTCAATCCTTGTACACCTTTTTTTTTTTTTTGTAGTAAACTGTTTAAAATTAGCATTTTTAAGAAGATAACTCATTTTTGCATTTGAAACCAGTGCAGAATTTTAGTTCACATAAATGAGATTTAATAACATTTATTTAATTATTTGATCAATACAGACAAATTTTTATTTAATTAGTTGAGAAAATAATTTGCACATAAATACAAAAAATAAAAAAATATTCTTACAACAGAAAGAAGTACATCTCACTAATTTTAATTTTAACAATAAAAAGTTATATTTGAAGTATTTCAGGAAATGCCATTTTTTATTAATTATTATTATTTATTATTTTTTTTTGATTTAGTAATATTAAATAATGATATACAACAATCAGTAACTTTAATAATGACACAGCAGTATTATGAAGTTGCTTGGTTATAAATTAGCATTTTAAGAATTTTCTTTTCATGTACGATTAATTCCTTCAATTTAAAAAAGAGAAAAAAAGTGTTATAATATTAACTTAATTGAGCATTTTTATGGGAAAGCCAAGAAACTTTCTACTAATTGATGAATTCTATTTACGTATTTTTTTATAGAAAATGTTATATTAATTGGTCTAGATCACTTTCAAGACATACCTAATTGAATATTTTGATTGCTTTTCCATTTTTTACTTCTTCTGAGAATGGATTGAAAAAAGCTATTATAATTATTAAAATAAAATTTCACTATTGCCAATTTTTTTCTTTGATATTTAGGTAATATTTCATAAACTTTTTTTTTTTTTTCTCCAATACAAGAAAAAAAAAAAAAAATTAAAAGTTGTCTTATTTCAAGTGTCAATAATATTGTTAAAATATTCCAAAACAAATCTAGAATGTTAAATGAGGGACTGGTTGTAGTTAGATTAGGTTAGACATTTCTTACATTTGTATTGAAAATTACACTTTACATATTCTCAGGGTAACAGTTGCTTTATTTTAAAAAAAAAAATGCAACATTTTTCTAGAACATGTAACATTTTCCCATGCCTTTTTTTCCCTCATATAATTAAATATTAAATTGTATTCAGGCTTGCAGAAATATATTTGTAAAATAATTTGTTTATAGAAAAAAATACTTTAAAGGGCTGCATTTTAAACTGTAATATGTAACAAAATAACATGAATATCAAGTTTTTAACTGCTTCTTTAGATATCTCATAAGTTAACCAAATTAATGTATGTATTTCAGCAGCATATTTCAATGTATGTATTAGCAATTATTTTATGATTTAGTCCTAAACATAGCCATTTTAACAAAAATTTGAGTTAAATAGCTATAAAAATGCGAAGAAGTTACATGCCCAATAGAGTTAGCATCTATGAAAATGTGACACAACAAAATAGATATAAAAGGTAAAATGTACCTCATTAAACAAGAGCTCTCGCCGTTGCTGCTTATGCAAATCCATTTTCTTTACAGCAACTTGACGGCCTGTAGATATCTCAGATGCAATGCACACAATTCCTGTAGAGCCTTCACCAATTTTAATAAAGTTTTCTAAGTTGTCTCTGGGGTCACCGGGACTTACAACCATTTGCAGTGCAGCACGAAACTGAAAAAAAAAAAAAAAATTAATCCATTAAAAATTCTTTTATAAATTAATATTGATATATTTATATGAGAGAAATAAGACAATTTTTGAAAAACACTAATTAAGATCTTATGCACTAAAAAAAAAAATATGTATAAACATTATGAAACTTTTGTATATCTCATACTAATAGAAAATTATATAAAAAGATGGATTTAAGCTAAAGTAGATAAGCGCAAAAAATATATAGATAAAATATATTTTATTAAGTTCAATCTGGAGATAGATACAAATTTTGAGATACAATATATAATTGATGGTTAAAAAATAAATCCATAGGTCATTAGCTATAAAATAAGCAATACCGACTCAAAATAAGGTAATAATTCCTTCATTTAATAAATGCATTTTTCATTAATGTTGTCTCGAAAATAATGTAAGTGATATTTAGTTTTAAAAACCTATTGAAATTTTATTTAAATTATAGAAAATTCTGCATTTTTCTAGCTAATTTAGTAAAGCTGGCATTGTTTTTAAATGCTTATGACTATTTAACATTTTTTAGCACAATATTTTTTAAATACAATAGTAGGTGATGCTCTGTAATAACTAGCCTTCTTTTAATATAAATTTTTCATGCATATTAATCTATTATTATTAAAAATATTTAACAATGAAATTAATAGTTTACTAGAATTTTCCTATGTTATTATATTTAAGACAAATATTTATATTGATCAATTTGATTTGAAAATTAATCAGGAAAAATATATATATTTTAATCAAGATAAAATATCATACTTTTCATAATTTCTACAAAAAAAAAAAAAAAATTTATATTTTGATGATTTCTGTATAAGCTTACACCTGTTCATGAGATAACCTCTGCTGTTCTAAATGATTTTGATTCTGGTTTTGTCCAGGGGAAGGCTTGTTGGTAGGTGGACGGATTTCTGCCTTGCTATGTTCCTGTATAAATAGTGATACTTTTATATTCAGGTTATGATACATCAAAATTATTTTTTAACCAGTTTGTTGGACAGAACATTACTTCCGAGGCAAGGATATTTGTTTTAAAATACAAAAAATAATTCTGAACAATGCTTTCACGTCTATAAGGATGGACATGGTAAATTTTTTTGGTTTGAAAGTATTTTTCTTGTATTCAAAGAAGGAGAAAACCCTCTATAATTCTTTTTTTGTGGTTGTAGCTGTTTATTCAAAAATGCAGTGATGTAATTTCCACCTCATTAATTCAAAATTGTAAAAGAGTACCTCAACTCAAGACACAGTACTGTGATATGTAGTATTCAACAAATTGATAAAGTAAGTTGCACAACAAAATTTGGATAAATTCAAATTATTATTTCTGAGAAAAATCAATAGACTAAAAATATATATTTTTTTAAAATAAAACCAATATTTTTGTTAACTAGATTTCTTTCCCAATAAATTTCATTAATATAGAGATTTCAATCATAGAGATGTAAATTAAAAGTAAATTTGAATCATTCATTGTATTATTATCCTAGTTTAAATGTTTATTAAAAAAAAAAAAAAAAAAAAAAAAAAAAGAAGATAACTATAAAATACTTTCACTATTATATATATCTTAGAGATACATAGAATATATTCTCATTAAAAACTTTATCATAACAATAATCTATCTATCTTTAAAAAATTAGATTTTGGCTACAACTTTAAAAAACTTTCAAACATATATAATTCAGCAAATTAATTGAAAGTTAAAAAAGCATTTTAAAAACAGTTGAATCATTTGATTTCATCATCCTAATCATAATTAAAAACCATTATTTAATATACAACCTATTAATAATACTTTTTGCTCTTCAATTTTCTTGATTTAAATTAGATGTTTAATTATTCTATCCTACCATAAAACTATTTCCGTTAAAAGTTATTTATTTTTCATTTCTTTCATACACAGTCAAAATTTTAGAAAAAACATAAAAAACTTTTTTGTTTTTAATCAAAAATTACTCTAAAAAGTTAACATTCAATAGGAAGAAACAAGCATAAAAATTCAATTCAAAAAATTAATTAATATCAAAAATTTAAAAATTTATACATGATCAAATTTTATAATAAGCACCTTATTATTTTCCACTGGTGGAGGAGGGTGTGGCTGTTCTTTGGGAGTGAATGCAGGGCGTGTAGGTTTGTTTCCAACAGGAACTGGTGCACGATCCACCGGGTGATTGTTGTTGTTGTTCAAATTTTGCTGATTATTCACATGCTGTAGCTGAGAATTTCCATTAGGCACCTGGGCTCTGTGAGCAGAAGTATTGGCAGGATGATGAGGTGGATGAGAAGGAGGATATTGGTTTTGCTGAACTGGAGGCACTGGTGGCATTTTGTTTGGTACCTGATAAAAACACAAAATGCATATAATTTTAAATTATACTTCATACAATACTCAAAATAAATTTCACAAATTAGTTTACTTGCAACAAATAGAAATAATGTACTCATTTGTAAGTAACATCTATTTTTATAAAGAAATTTTAAATCCTACCAATCAAGCTAACAATTGAACAAAAAAATATTGGAGATATGAGCTACTATTATGTTTACATTAAATAGATTAGAATAGGGCAAAACTATAAACCATTTTTAGTACTTATGTTTATAATACCATCAATAGCTAATATGAATAATAGCTAGCTATTATGGAGTTAAAATTTTTATAAGAAATAAAGCAACTTTCCATTTTTTATAAACCTTCATCAACATTAAAGTAAACAAGTATTATTAATTATATACAGGCAGCCTATAAAATCAATTTGATATTATTCCCATCTTAATATATATATTTTAAACTTTGTAGAATTTCAAGTATTTATGTTTATAATTCCATTTTTCAGTATTATTTATAATTTAAAACATCTATACATATTCCAGCCAAATAGTTATTATATACCTACAAATTTTGATTTTAATATATATTCTCAGACATATATTCTCTCTTTAGACAAGTTATTTCAGTAAAATGTTGAAATTCTAGGAAACTGAATGGAAATATATAAAAATATAAAGTGATTAATTAAACTCCTCTACAACAGAAGATGAAAAGAAAGCAGTAATCGATAATGAAATTTTTTAAAAATATAGAAATCGAAGTCTTACATTACAATTAATATCTTAAATTTCACTCATAACAATTATAATCTTCCCTTGATTGTTTTTGGTGAATGCAATATAATTCACCAGTTTTCATTTTCAACAGCTTCTTCAAATTAGGTAAACAAGAAATCACTACTGACAGATTTAAAATGTGCCATTGCATAATTGCTAATACTTTATAAAATACAGAAGTAAAATATTTCAAATTCCAAAATAGATTTCATAGGAACTTTTCAAATTCATTTGTAATCTCTCTGAGGCAAGACCAATGCATCAATCATTCATTTAACAATGAAATGGAGGCAAATTTAAAAGAAGAAATTTATATTATAATTTAGAAGTTAACAAAGAAAGCAAAACAAATTTTTAAACATTAAATTGCTAGCAATATTGCTTGATGGCTGTATTTAAAAAAGAAAGCTATGACAACCAAAGTACCTCTTTTCCACAGTAAAACAGTTTGTTTTTTAAAATTACTTCATGAACTTCTGAAATTCAGATGCTTCTCAATAAGTTTTTGTGAAATTCAAATAAGTGTCTAAAATTATTATTTTTAAAAATAGTTTTGAAACCAATTTTTCCCAATTTTTCAAAAATTAAAACTATGGTATTTTACCCTATATTTCTTCCTAAATGTAATAAAGAAATTTTTTACAAAACATTTTCAGAAAGAAAAAAAATTACTTCAGTATGATAAGGTTGCTCATGATTCCAATCGCCATCTCTGTCTCGAGATCGTACATGATCCTCTATTGAATCGAATGGTGGAGGCCCAACACCTTTAGGAGCTTTTTCTTGACCATATGGAGAGGCATCTCTTCTATAGCCACCAGCAGGATGGACTTGGCCACGAGTGGAGTGAGGAATGTGTTGATGACCATGATGATGAGGAATATGTCCATGATACACCGGAGGACCACCAGGTGGGGGATGAGGTGTCTCGTCTTCAGGGACAGGAGGTGGTAACCGACTTAGATAATCCCTACGGATTTGTGGTGGGCTCTCCTTTCTCAAGGAATTTGACCTTGTGACAGAGATGGGCCCATTTCTATGGACTGGAACCGAGTTTGCACCGTAGCTGCCACGTACAATGGTCTACAAAAGAAATACAATGAGAAAGATTTACTTTTTTTTTTTTATTGTAAGTAATATAAACATATGGCTCTTTGATGCAGAATACAAGAAAAATTATTTTACAAAAAAATGCCAATAGGCTTCTTCAAAGCAGCTTTAAAATCATTACCAAAATTTTCACTTCATTTTTTCCCTCTATATTCTCGACTATGTATAAATATTTTCTTTAAATTTAGCCAAGCATTATCTAAAAATCAAATACATTATAAAAATACTAAAAATAACTTTAATCAGGATTGGATTTAATTATTCATAATAAATGTTTTATTCAAAACAATGACAGATTAAAAATTAAGCTAATGCTAAATATAATCCCTAAAAAGTGATAACTTATTTGACAAACTGTCTTGTCAAATTCAATATAAAAATGATATTTTACATGATAATATGCTAGGATTTATCACCCATACATTATTATAAATGCTATTTTTGTAGAAATAAAAATGTAAAAGCATATATGTATTAACAAATAAATCACACATTTTTATTTATTATAAATTAGTCAAATAAAAATATTTAAAATATTTTAAACGGAGTGTTATTTTAACATTGAAAACTTGAATTTCATTTATAGCAAAAAACTGTAATTTACATTTGAAAAATAAATGAGATACAATCAATAATTTTTTACTTTGTTAAAAACAATCGTAGTTTTCCGTTGCAAGCAATGCTTATAATAATAAGTTAATACAAATGCAATAAACAGAAATTCAATAAAATGTTTACCCTCATGTGTATGCAAATAGTAATCAAAGCTTTAGAATTACTTGTGTGTGTTATACAGATGAAATTTTTTGTAAGCCAATCATAGAAAAGGGTTAATCTTGAAATGATAGAAAGTTGTGACCATGGTCTATCATGCAACAGTATGCGTTGTTGCAACATAGGAAAAAGGCAAAGATTTAACAGATTTTGATTTAAACAAATTGTGATGAACATATGGTTGAATAAAAATATTTTGTAACTGCAACATTTCACTACTATAAGGTGTTAATAATATACAATAATTATCACTCTTCAAAGGTAGTGTGAACAGATGAAACATCAGCTAAAGGAGGATAATAAGGCATAAGCAAGATATGGGTCATTCATGAAAGAGGTGAATACAAGTTCTGTTGGCATATTTATGCAAATCAGCATGATACAAAGGCTAATATTTTAATGAAATTAATGGCAATGATAAAGGTAAGGTGTTGAACACATAATTTATCATACTATTTTGTCTATGGTATTCCAAAGTCATCATCTTATTTGCTAACTATGATGCGAGAAAAGATTTGTGAAGTTATGCTAGTATGAATAAAATTTATATTGTAGATACATAGCTTTATTCAGTGGATAACTAAGGATTTAAAGGTCGGTTGAACCAACAAAAATTGTTTTATCTTAAATTATTAAATGGTACATTCAGATGGAAAACAGAACACAAATTAGCCTGATTCCTGTTCAAGTCATGATGTGGTACACAACTAATCACATGCATTTTAATTCATCAATGCCATTAAGATCTTTTATTGTCTAAAGAAGACTTTTATATATTAGATTAATTATTTCACTATTTTGGCTAACTTGTGTATATATAAAAAAATATTCTTATTCATCAACAAACAAGAAAAAGTTTACTTACATGAGATTTGATGTCCATCATTTCAATTGGGGTGATCTGTGACGGATCAATAATAGGCTTGGGACGATTTGAGTGGGGTTGGATAAGGCTGGCCCACTGAGGAGGAAGACCCACAAATTTACCCTCCTTTCGATCATATCCTGTGTGGACTCTGTGTTCAAAATTGGTAGGTGCAGAGATCATGGGCTTCTTTTTCTTTTTGGCAAACATTATGTGGTACCTACAAAAATAATGGATAATTTAGAAATCATAAACAAGGTAATGTATTGTAATTTACAATAAAATTGATGCTAATAGTTTAATATGGCTGTATGTAATAAGCACACTGTCCAGGAAATTTAATCAGATGTTGACATGCTATATGTTAGCATCATTTTGAAATGAAAAAAAAAAATGAAGGAAATAAATAAATGAAGATGTCTTTCTAGAGGTTTGTTAAAGGAAACTGATCCTTGATGTCTAATCGTGTTGGATAAACTGCCTACATCATTAAACTAATTGCAATGTTAAAAAGGAATAAAATTTGCAACAATTTACACAGACATTAAAAATTATCCAATAGTTCAATGATTGTTGATGCCTCTATTGCTTTTAATATACATGAAAACATCACATTCGATCCTTTTTAAAATTAAAGATGAAAAGTTACTAAATTTTAGAGAACTTAGTCTTTATAAGTAATTTTGAGTAAGAAACACAAAAATTTGTGTGGGGTTGTAGAAGACAATTACTACAAAAATAAGATGTGACGAAAAGATGATATAAACATAAAAGATTAAAAAAAAAATGAAGTATTAAAAAATTTTCTAGCTATTAAATATATGACTGGGTATTTTTATAATACATCAATTAAAAATTTTTTTTATGATACATTTTTAAGAAGTCAATAATCATAGAAAAATATTAAGAAAAAAAGACTTTCATTAAAAATTAATTTATAGATGAGGCAATTAATTTTCAAATAGTTTTACAAGTCAGAAAAATATATAAAGCACATAATACCAGAATTCTAATTTAAAAAAAAATACAAGAAATGAATTCATTTTCATTTATCTAAATAGTAATATTCAAGGTTTTTTTTTTCTTTCCCTAATATAATTAGATATGTATACATGTATTTCAATTGGATGTTATCTAGACATCAAAGTGGCAATCTAATTTATTTCACATTATATGAAATGTAACATTACAGGGTAAATGTATTAAGAGATTCTTTTTATAATTTATGCCTTTTATTATTAAAGTTCTAAATAAATTTATATTTCTAAAAAAAAGAAAATGGAAGAAAATCATATAGGATGAGAGCATATGAATGAATTATGTCATTGGGCTTTACATTAAATGCAAATAACCAACGGAGTCAATGAACATTTACCAATTTGCAAACTTAAATGTTTTCTTTTATGTATATTGTTGTATTAATTATAATGTATTTTGATTTTCTCACTTTCTTACCATAAAAAAGACAGGAATACACAGAACATGGTCTGCAAGTTGTAAATGGCATGCCGCCTTATATGCCCATTTTACTTTAGAAATATTAATAATTGTTTTTGAAAGATTTTCCTATATTGATGAAAGATTGAAACAAGGAAAATGTTACTTTAGTTTAACCCAAAAGTAAATATTTAAATATTAGAAAATTTATATTTTTTTTTATATATATTTTATTGTAAGTTGGAAAATTGTATTACCTGTTAATAATATAGATTAGATGCAAGATCTCTATGTATGTATATAATATTTATTTTTAAGATATTTAATGCCAAAAACATGTTCCATTTTAAAAATGTGCTCAAAAAAAATACACACGATTATTACTAGACATTACATTTCGATCAACATACATTTGCTCATGAATATTTTTACATTTTACATTAATATTCATGCCTAAAAATATTTATAAACTAAATACATAAGTTATTTCATCCATTACTTTTACACTTGGTTCCTACAAAAATCAAATAAACATTTACTTAATTAATATTATCCTTTATTTTTATTATGTAAAAGGAAATGAAATTTATAATGCATAATTCTTGGTTTTAATTTTTTATGTGGTCAGCTGTGCTCACAAATCCTTGTACCTTTAAGCAAATAGGAATAATGATCGTTATATTTATATTTACAAAAAACCTTACCACATCATTTTATTAAGACCATTATTTTTCATATAATCATCTAAATGCAAATACAATAGGTGTTACTTTAAATATATATATAGTATATTCAAAAATTGAATATTGCAAAAAGTCTTAATACAAATGAAAATGCCATTTTTAAAATTTATATTGATAATTCGACACTTGATGCATAGCTGTTAGTGACAGTATCAATTGTAAAGGAAAATAAATTCATTTGAGTGAAAGAAAAATTACTGTATATGTCTGATAAAAGAAAGAAGATGATTGACGCCAAAATTAAAATTGGTCAAATAACTAGAAGAACTTATTGTTTGATAAAGGGTTTATAAAATTTCACTTCAAGAGGAAAAAAAATCAGAGATAAGATATGGATGTCTTTAAGTGATTTACAATGAGAGACTCAGTTTAGTCAAGCTTATTAGACCACTACATAATTGTATTATGATAGGCAAAATAAATAAAAGCTAAGTTTCTAAAAACTATAATAATGACTCATATACACAAATCACATGGTGAAGCTCTGACTGTTATAAACTACTCCAATCAATTGCTAAAGCACTCTTAACTCTTAGATTTGGCATCTAATAAGGTATTTTCTAGAATATTTAACTGCAAAAGGATTTGCAAATGCCAAGTTACTTCAAAGGACATATTGAAGCCATGATAATTGAAGAATAGACAAAAATAACATCTGAAAATGCACCAAAGCTATCACACTCGATACTAACAGATGCAAATGAAGTTCAGAAAAGAAAAGGATGGGCTACTAGTTATTAAGAGTGTGTTAAAATTAAGTTTCCTTAAGATTTCATTTGGTGAAGGCAGACATTTTGAGCTCCTTTTCAATGGTGATTTTTGCTTTTTACTGTTAAATATTTTCAACTTATATTTATTAAATAGATATAATGTGAAGAATAAATAGCATATTTATATTCATAAAAGGTTTACAATAGCTTTTATATAAATATCAAGACTTGATGAACTTAATACAGACATTCCATTGATAATGAATGTATTTTGATGTCAAAATAAGTTGCCATTTCTTTCAAGATTTTAACCTGGAATATGTTCTTTATAAGAATTAATTGATTAAAAGTAAGACATAAATCAGTGAAATGCACACTTTAATATTATGTATTTCAAAGTTGTTGAAATAACTTGAAAATATTTTTTTCGTTACACTTGTTTATTATTATCATTTATATGTAAAATTAAATTTATTATGAATATCAATAATAGTAAAAACAAACATAAAAGTAAAAAGCTTTTACTATGGCCGTTTCATAATGATATTAAAAAGGAATGTATTTTTACTATGAAATTATTTAAATATCTTCATTGTTGATGATTAACAGATAAAAAGTACACTTGATGCCAATTAAATTACATGTGAACATTAAATTACAGTTGCATCATTATCAATCATAAAATAATATTTTTAAAAATAAAATATATGTTAAGTCTTTTTTACTTTTTACGTATCACCTACATAATAGAGTTTTAAAAAAAAATCCAGAATTTTGAGGTTGGAATTTAGACATCTTGTATTATGCTATATTTTAATAAATTATACATTTAAATTTTATTTTCCACCACAGTATTCATTGAAACATTTTTCAAACACCAATCTACCGTGTAAACGGAGAATAGGATGTGTATCACTACAGACAGCCGGTACCAATCATACAATCTCTTGAACTTCCGCGTTCATCCGAAACGATCAGAACTATGAATACCACCGCCAACCATCCATAAATCACGCGATCACAACTCGAAACGGTTTGATAAAGATCGATCTCTGGGTCGATAGATTAGCCACGATTTCAAAGTGGACGGCAAAAAGGTCTCCTCAAACCCGTCAAGCAATCGACCTCGAACGTTCTCTTCAAAGTGCTAAGAGCAAAAACAATGGCCGACTGAAGCCAATAAGTTAGGTTTCCGTTTCGGAACAAGCGTAAAGAAAATGGTCAAGTTTTAATGTGCCGGCCACTGAAGGTCAAGGGGTTTTACGTATTTCGTTCCAATAAATATATGTTCGTGTTGAGATCGCTGGAATTTTAGTGGACAAAAAGTAAATTCTGTCTAGCCATTGTCACGGTTTGTCGCTTTTTAGTGCCGGATTTGCAAAACCAGAACGGATGACTTAATTTGTCTGCTGATTGAGAAATCAATTTTTATAATGAAGTTAAAAAAAAAAAAAAAAGTATGAAATTCACAAATTTGTTACGAATGTCTTTGTGTGAGTTGCTTATCTTATTTAGCTTGGGATTTTTTTTTTTTTAAAGTGTACAAACAAAAGAAATTTAAAAAATAGAATGAGAAAAAAAAATATTCGTCAAATATTCATTTAGTTAAAAAGTTTTTAAAAAAATCCCGGATTGCAATATATTTTGTTAGTAAATTTAGAATACAAATTTATTTCCATAGTTCTCATCGCAAATAAAAAGAAAGAAAAACACCTTAAAACATTTGAACGTAATAAAAAAAAAAAACTCATTTTATATTAAAGTCGCAAATTTAGATAAATAATGTATATGAACAAAATAGTTTTATATTGCATATTGAAATAAATAGATGTGAGTTTGTGTATCTTTGTGAAACGAAAACTGTAAAGAGAGGTATATATATATTTTTTTATAAAAACAAATCATGAAATTTTTAATTTTTTTTAATTATATGATTAAAAAAAAGCTTTTTAAGATCGACACTGTCACAAAATGGAATCGATTTACTTAACGAAAGAAAGTAAGATCTTCTATTTTAATTTAAGAATTATTAATTTTCTTTAATCTTTACAAAAATTTTTTTTTTTTTTATTTTATTTTTTAATAATGGCATGAAGAAGAACTAATAAACTGTTCAATATCAAGCTGTTTTCAAATAATGAATTTTATTTATGTACTCATAAAATGACGATTTTACAGAAAAGTTGCAAACAAATTTGTAAATATTTTGATAAATGAGATCTAAAGCATCAACATCCTTTACTTCTTAAAAACATTTATTATAAATTCTTTTAAAAATAAGTTTTTAAAAAATACCCGAATCAAAACAATCGCACCACAAAAAAAAACTGAATTTTAGAAATATTAAACTTAAACACAAGACAATATTTAAGAAAGAGTTATTTTCAGGAAAAGGAAATTTTATTTACTCCACAAAAAAGGCAAAAGTGATATCAGCAACCAGATCATGCTTAATTTAACAGAAGTAGAACGTGACAAATTACTAAATTAATTTAACATGATTAATACCAGCAAGAAAATGAACGAGGTTATTGGTTATAATACATTAGTGCAAAGTGGAACAACAATAAAAAAATATATAGAGAATTATATCGATATAAAAATGCTACAAAAAATATAAATAAATTTATATAAAAAGTTTGATATTGATGGAATAAAAATATTAAGAGCACGAAATATTAACATTATCAAATTATAAAGATCAAACTTTATTTATATTTGCTGAACTATTTTATGGCAGGTTAATAGCTATTTGTAATCGACTATGAAGGAAATTATTAGCTTATTCAATCAAAAAGCAGAATAATAATCATAGTGATAATAAAAACATTTAATGGCTAAAAAATTAAAAATGTATTTTCGTCACTCTTAGATATTCAGGAATTCTTCAAGACGGCAGTAATTTTGAACATTTATTTTCTCCCTTTCACTGATAAGTAATAAAAGCTTCTATACTCCATTCTACACATTAGATACATCTTTATTACAATTTTTTTTTCTGTTTTCTAAACAACATTTTCACAAGAAACATGATTTTGCCGAGATTAATAAAATGAGTAACAAAATACTGAAACCATACTTCGCTAATAACTGCCGGTGTAAAGCTATCATTTGTTTATTAAAGTCTTAAGTATTTAAAAGTTGAAGATATATTCTCGAGTTGCTTGCTCACTCAGTAAATAAATTTTTATTTGATAAATTTGGTTGAGATAAAATAATAAAGAATATTGTAGATCCAAGAAAAATCCAAGAGAAAAAAAAATGTTAAACATACTAATATAGTAACAAACGTATCGTAATTTATCCTTTTATAGTCCTACACACTAAGAGAAATATGAATTCTAAAAAAAATTCATGTACCTACAAAAAGTTTATCATACAAAAAATATTGTTACCAATACTAATACATAATTCACTCATTTAAATATTAAGAAAAAAATAAATAAAGGCAATTATATTTTAAACTCTGAAAGCAAACAAAACCTAAAACAATAATAATAAAAAAATAAACCAATTTGCCCCCAGCAGCGAATTCAATACTTCGTTTAGACATTTCAAGGAAATGTCATCACCAAATCATGTTTTATGCGAAAATACGCGTGTTATACAATAAAGAGAAATTGCAATTTCTAAACATATTGTTCTAGTATGAGGAAGTAAAACTCTCATAATAACTATAATTAAATTGATATTTTCAATGCATAAAATCCTTATTTGCCAAAGATAATTGCAAACGCATATGCATAGTAAGTTTATTTTTAGAATCATTTTAAATTACAGAAATTCAATTAAATAATTCTCAGTATGAAAGATTCGAAGACATGAACAATTTGAATAAAATTAGTACAAAAAAGTTAAAAAGGAGTAAATTAGAAAAATAAGATGATACCTCAAACACATTTTTAACAGTATCAATATAAATTTCGCAAACACCACTGATAAAAATTTATGCTTTAAACTGCGGCTTAGTAATGAAACATATAAAATCGCGAGTAAGACATATTACATTATTCATCACTTATAAGAACAAAAAATTTATACAAAGTTCTTAAAGAATATTTTGGAAGCGAAACAGAATTTATTCAGATTCGATTTGTGATAAATGATAAATCTTTTTTAATACGAATATGAACAAAATATTACAAATTTAAAGAAAAATCAGCAATATTTATTATAATGAAATTGTCAATAAAAGCTAGAAATATAAGAACATATATTTCCGAAAAATATGGCGAAAAGATGTCAATATACTGCTATTTTCTAAAAGGCACACACACACAAAGAAATAAAAAATTCGATTGTTTGTAAAATTAAGAATCCGGCGACGATTTTTTAAAATTAAATACTTGAAAGAAATTTACAAATTATCCAGAATTTTAAAGGACAAAAAAAAAAAAAAAAAAATATATACAGATACACGTAAAAAAAGAATATTAATTTTTTAAAAATAAATGCTAGCATTAAAAAAAAAAAGTTAGATTCTCTTTTAAAAACCAAATTTGTTTACCCCAACCAATCGATTTTTCAATAGAACTGTATTAAAATTTAGGAGCATACAAACTCTTTTTAGCAACAAATAAAACATGTAATACGTTCGAATAAAATGTTTATAGTAATTATTTAGTATGTTTCACAACTTACTATCTCCTTTTCAATAATTCAAAAATTTACGAAATTATTAAAAAAAAAAAGAAACACCAATGTTGCAATAATGATAAATTTCACTATCATACCCGAATTTTTGAAAACTGATCATTCAGATGTAGCAAAATCTTAACCTTTACTTCTTTTGCCAAATAATAATAATGTCCTAGTGCGTAATTATAATTTTCCCTGTACACCAACAAGTATAGTTAGCAAAATGATCGAAAGAAAATGTAAATAATCAATATTATTATGAACAATCTTGAGTAAATACGTAATCCAATATCATAAACAATATCAATATACAACAAATATATATTATTCCGAATATAGTAAGCATCATGTTTCGTATTTTTTAAAATAAAATGAAAACGATTTCTAAAACAAATTCTTGTAAAAAAGAACAGCTTTTATAGAAATAACATCTAAAATGTTTTCCCGCGATTATTTATTGAGTAATTTTTTTCTATCTGATTCAGAACGAATTCCTACAGTAACCAAACAAGTAAGCCACTGCAGATCTTAAAAAACAAGTAATATATATATAAAAAAATTTTTTAATCAATTCCTACTTTTTCCCACCATATTGCAGAAAGTCCTTTATAAATAATTTTCATTCATTTTTTTTAAGTTTATCTGGAGCCATTTCTTGGTAGATACATGCAACTTAAATCTAAACAAAACTAAAATTAATTAATTAAATTTAATGAATGAATTGCAATTTGAAAAAAAACTGTATTAACGTCCAGTGTCATCCACTACAAGTTCAAAAAAATGTATTTCAACTCGAGTGTATGAATAAAAAGTATTTTATGAACGATTGAAAATTTGAACAAGATATATTATATAGGGAGAGCGTGAGCTAATAGAAGGAATTGAATAATCACTAATATTATAGACAATAATAATATATAAACTATCCCTAAATTAATTTTTGTGAATTTAAATAAAATGAAAACGATTTCTTGCATCGTTAAAAACGAACAGCTTTTAATAGGAAGGAACATCTAAAAATGTTTTCCCGCGATTATTTATCGAATAATTCCTTCCTCGGTACGAATTCTTACAGAATCTACACACACGTAGATCATCAAAAAAATTGAAAGAAGTAGAGCAGATGCCACGTGCAGACGTTGTAAGTAAACAAAGCGTGGTACTCACGAGGTGCACATCGGCGGCATTCCTCCATCGCTGAGCATCCTGGTGGTTCGGCAGCTGCTCTGAATGAGTTGTGAACTCGCGGTTTGTTTGGTATGCGGCGAGAAAACCCCGGGCAATCCTTTTCGGTGAGATCAGAGAGAGGGAAATCGTTTGGCCCATCCAACCAGTTTGCAGCGGAACAGCGCGAAAAAAGGGATAGAATTCCAGGTTGGTGAAACACACTGACCGGATAAACATAAACCCACATCTATTTATATGTATGTATATATTTAAAGGAAAAAATGTTTTACCATGTCTGGTGAAAAAGTAACGCTTCAAATATTATAATAGAACTACATTTTTGAATAAACTGACTATTTTTACATTTGTCTAAAACATTTCCCCCCCAGACTTCAATTTTTATTAATAACTCAAGCACAAAATAAATTTACCATAAAAATGTCGATAAAGAAAAGAAAAGATGTAATTATTAAAGTTTTTAGAAATTGTAAGTAAAAGTTTTTTTAAATGGTAGTCTTTTTATAATTGTTTTCACTTCACCAATGAGTTATTTGCTGAACACACTATCTAATTGCAAATCATAGAATTTAATAAATAAGTCAGTAATAAGTCACATAGATAGCTAATTTGAGTGTTAATATATAAGGTACTTTGCAGCGGAACATATATATATACTAGATAAATAACCCATAAAGTACTAAAAATTAATTAGCATACTTTAATTTATATATTTCATACACAATTTATTGGTCATTAACTTAGAGACACTAACACATATGTATACTATTATTTTATTTTATTAATAAAAGTTAATTTAAAAAAAAATCCCTAGTAGGGAAACAAAAGTCATGACGAAAATTGTGTAGCATACTTTAAATTTACAAAGCACAGTATGCTTCTAATGTTTTGATGTATTTTTATTTATTCATTATGAACATTCAACATTACCATATTCGATATACATTACATAATACCCCAAAAATAAAAGTTATTATTTTTTTTTCTTAAAACTTAAAAAAATTCTTTTTAATTTGTAATAATTATATATAATATATATATATAGTTGAAAATGGAAAATCGTTGCTTTTATGTGTTGAATGAATTCAATACATAAAACAAGTAATATATAAACAAATTTTTTAAGTCAATTCCTTTATAAATAATTTTCATTCATTTTTTTAAGTTTATCTGGCGCCATTTATTGGTAGATATATGCAACTTAAATCTAAAAACTAAAAAATTAATTAATTAAATTTAATGAATGAATTAATATTTGAAAAGACTGTATTAACATCCAGTGTCATCCACTACAAGTTAAAAAAAAAATGTATTTGAACTTGAGTGGAAGAATAAATGAACGATTGAAAATTTGAACAAGATATATACAGGAAGAGTGTGAGCTAATAGAAGGAATTGAAAAGTAGTTAATCGACTGGGCCGATATACAGGTTGCCCATAAAATTTAGAATTTAATATAAGAACAAAACGAATAACAGTAACCTTAAAAAATTTTTAAAAACTTTGGAATTCCAAACGATTTTTCTTTTCTTGAAAGATCCCATGCTCACTTTGAAATAAAATTGTCTTTGCTTTGACCATTTTTTTTTTTTCACCAGCTGAACTTTTTTAACAGTTTTACATTATTTAATTAATTAATTATATAATTTTTAACATGTGAGAGAAATTATAAATATTACGTATAAAAAAAACTCGTGAAAGAAATTTAAATAAACAAAACAGACTAAGTCATGAAATACATTTAAAAAAAATAATAAAAATTGAAAGTGGTCGTGGAAACGAAAATCCAAGCTATTCAAAACAGTACCATAATAATTTTGTGGGTAGACAGTTAAAAAGTGGCCGTTTTCTAGAATTTTTCGTGACGTTTCCGGAAGTCCCACCTGCTCTAGATGACGGATAAAGAAAAACAAATGGAAACAAAGTTATTTTACTATCAATTCATTTTAGACCACTCGCATTCTACCCTATCTCCTACCACTCAAAATTCTCGGAAAACAGCAGTGAATGGAGACACTATGACAGCTCTACATCTTTATCTATTCCAGGAATTCCGCTATCGTGTATATTGTGTAGTGGAACCATCGTTTACCGGTGCATTTGCCTTTTTTGACTTGTGGAATAAAATCACAACGTCATATACAATGTCCACCTATTAAAATTTTTTTTAAAAATGTGGATCATTAACCTATTTTTAATTTTCTAAATAAAAATTATTTTGCATAATTTACAAGCTATTGAACTGTATTATGCTAATCCATGCTTTTAAAATTCTTCCAAAAACGAATTGGTTGAAATTAATTGATAAATGTGGTTCTTACAGATATTTGGATTAACAATAGAATAGAAGGTAACTATCTTATAAGTACAATAAAGTCTCACATTTATGTTACCCCACCCCTCTTTTTTTTTTAATATCATTCAGTTATATATATGGTTTTCATTTATACATGTCTACTTGCTCCAAATAATACATCGCAGCAATTTTCAATCCACGTATTGTTTTTGAAAGTTTCATTCTAAAGAATTGGTCTTTCTGAGAAAGTATTTGAGGATCTCATTTTGAGAGAGAGCGATGAAAACATTTTATATTTTGTTTTAGCCAAGGTGTCCGTTGCAGTCACTGCTTTGAAATAAGTAGGGATTCAATGGCAGCGTGTATCGGTATCTTACATCCCCAGTCACATGGCTGGTTAAGTTTTCCGATGTTTACCCGAAATGCATAAGTGGCACACCTCTACTCCTTAAGAAACTTCTTGGAAGAAATGTCTTACCCTTACCTGAAGGAGGATTTCACGTGATATACATGTACGCTACAAACAAATTGCTTCAGTTGATTTTATCACTATATCTAATTATATTTAATCCATGCAGTGCTTTTTTTTTTTTTTCTCCTAAAATTAATTTCGCCTAAAAAAATAGATTTTTGAAATGGAAATTTGTGAAGACATTGCATAAAACGGACATTTCTAAGTTTTGGAATTTTACAAGGTTTTTACTTTGCAAGTCTCTTTCTCAAAAAAAAAAATATATATATATATACACAATGTGAAAGCTTATATTGAAATTATTCAATAAAATGTCCTGTCAAATGCTTAAAATTTAGGCAAAAATAGAAATAATTTTCTTTTGATATCAAATAAGAATTGTTAAATATTTTTCGATTGATGAGAAAATTTTGATAATATTTTATTAGAAATTCAATCATGTTTTTTTTAAAAAATCACTCTTAAATTCATAGAAATCATCATTTTAATCAATGAATCAATAAAAGATACAAAATACCAATAAAAACACATCACTTGTATATTGTATAAAAAAAAAAAATGGTACAAGTGAAAAAAAAAAATAGTTTTCCCACGTGGATGAAAAAAGAAATAATTTGTTTTGATTATTCCTTCAGAAAATTATAAGTGGTTACAAATTATTGAACATAAACTAATACAAGTCACAATTTCAATGGACAAAAACATTGAAAAAGTCTGTACTCTTTGCCTCCCAAATTCTTATTTTTCCTCCTAATTGTTTTTTTTTTAAATTTCTAATCTCCCCCAGATGCGTAAGAACTTTACAAAAAATGGCACACTTATCTTTTCTTTTCTATTTTGTTTAAAAAAACCCATAAATCTTTAAATCGTATCAAAAACCACAAGCGAAGGACGTGCACTTTGCTAAACTCCGCCCTAATTATCCTAAAAACTAAGTCGCTTTACTGAACACAAAGTTGGAAAGGGTAATCTTCCACGTCTCACTTGGACCCACTTCAAAATATGCACGAAGAATAGACAAAAACCTTTTCCAGCGATTATTTCAAATCCCTGACGAAAAGCATTATTGGCAAGAAAAAAAAAAAAGAAAAGAAAAAGTTTTTTTTTTTTTTTTTTAAGGATTTATGAGCAGAGGAATTTGTGAACGGCAAAAGAGATTCGTTTTTGTCGGCATGTTTATTCTTCTAGAAGAGCCTTCCTTTTTTTGTCACGGCCACTTGGGTGGTGAACGACACGGTTGGTCGGAGTTCCGCTATGCGTCACTCGATTCCACAATTAAATGACGACACACCACACTAAGTGGACGAATGCTGATATTCAGATGCGACCTTCCGTCTGCTAAAATGCTGGTTTGTTCCTGGTAATTTAACAAGAATAACGATTTAAAAACAATTCTTGAAGAAAGGGAAAAAAAAAAAAAAAGTTTGATACGGAAATGCGATCGAGTTTAGAACAATTTGGAAGTTTTTGTTCGTTGTCAGTACTACAAACACTTGTTGAATAACTTGCCACAAGATTTATGTCAAGTTTTTTTTTTTTTTCCTATGCAGCTGGCAAACAGACATGGACGTCTTGGATGCCTTAAGGCAAGCGCTGCAGAGACGTTACTCACTTCGCATTACCCACTTGATGGTAAGCCACGGACGCGGAGTAACAATGCCCCCGCAACGCTCTACGATAATATTAGAACTGGGACCTACGGTTTAAAGTGGATTCCGAACCACTACAACACCCATGGGCAAAGCCGGGATTTGAACCCGATACCTGTGGTACCGAACGCCAGAGCGCTAGCCAATCGGCCATCAGACCCTCGATTTATGTTAAGTATGTCATTCTAAAATTCTGTTACAGGACAGAACATGCAAGCAAAAATTAGTACATATTTACATGCAACTAATTTTGTTCATGAAATAATAAAATCAATTTGTTAAAATTATTTTAACTATTCAACAACATTTACATTGCATTCGTAAAAGTCGGTTTGATTTGTCACTCTACGGTCATTTTGTGCACACTTTAGGCTACTCCATACCACTAGCAAACATCCATGCCACCGCCATGTTTCGAACCTGAAACCTGTGGTACTATAGGTCAGAGCGCTAGCCAATTGGCCATCAGGACGCTCGTAAAAGTCGGCGTGATATGACTTGCAAAATAAACAATTAACCCTAAATGGTATGTATTTCATTCATGAATTTAAAAAATAATAAGAGAAACAGTACATAAATTAATTTAAAAGGTCACTAAAAATTTTAGATGATATATATTTGGCTAAATAGTGCAATCTTCGAATGTTACAGTTTTTACAATAAGTGGCTAATGTTGATAAAATACTTAATTGAAGATATATTTTCACATTACAATTTCGCTGATTTTCACATGAAATTCTAACAAATATTTCAGTTATTTGGCTACAACTAAAAACTAAATTATAACACTAAATTAAAATAAGCTCATGACGATAATATTGCTTTTTGCTACTTGCTTATGAAATCATAATGCGTGTAAAAATGCTTTATTAGAGGTTTTCCGCCCTTAAAAAGTCAGATGAAATCATGCAGTTCATTATTAATGAAGACAAGGCTAAATATTTGCAAAATATTAAAACTTCATTCAGCTATAAATATCTAGAGACTGAAATTTTTAATTTGGTCATTTTAGTTATCTTTACACAAACACTGCTATAAATTATATAGATATCGAAATAAAAAGATGTACTCTGGCAAGTAACCACTGTCTTCACGATTTAAGAATTTTCTTAAAATCAAAATTAAAAGACATACAAAAATTATGTTATTTAAAGCAATCATTAGGGCACATATGGATCTTAGACCCAGACTAAATCACAGGTAGAACAGCTGGCCATCTTTGAGCGAAAGGTTCTTGGAAAAACCTTTGGCGCTGTGCATGAAAATAGTTTGTGAAAACAGCGCCTATATAATTTTGAATTATATAGGCTATTCAAATAGGCAGGTATCATTAAATTCATCAAGATTGGTCGATTGAGATTTGCGGACCATATATGCCCAATGGGCTTCTCTTTCTTGACATTTAATATCTTCAGCTACAAACCTATTGAACTGCAACTAGTGGAAGATCCAAGTTGAGATGGACCGATTGTGTAAAAGAGGATTTTTATAATTTTAGAGTTATTAACTGGAGAACTATCATTAAGCGAAGATCGGAATGGAAGAAAAGGCTTTGGTCTACCAGAGGTTGTCGTGTTAATAAGAAGAAATTAAAATAATGTAGGTAGCTTAACGGATGGGGGAAGAGACACAGCCATGATGTTATTATTTCAACTTCAACTTGTTTTTTTAGTCAATAAGTGGCCATTTCACATACATTTATATGTCATGTGTCCCGATTTAACTATAAAAACTAACTACATTGCCACATATCACTTTTATTTCTTGCAAAAAATCAGAATTTTTTTTTTTTTCCATGTTAATGGAATATAATTCGCCAAATTTGTTTCGACTTGTATCCAGTCATTTAACATACAAAAATAACATGATTTATAAAGTCCTACAGTTCTTTGTTGAAACTATCTTCGAGATATAATTAATTTGTTTCTCGCTAATTTCCAACGCGAATTGTTTCGCACGTATTTTTTTTTTTTTTTTTTCTCATATATTTTTTTAAAGGCACTGCAGTTTTTACCATTTAAATTTTAATGCTTGTGAATGTTTAATGATTTTCCATTTTGTTACTGCAGCTTGGGCTTATCTTCCTTCGGATCTTAAAAAAATTCAATAACTTAAAAAGTATATAAAAATTTTATAATGAATGCTGTTGTTATACAACTGAATCAGTTTTTAGCTATTGATTTATGGATTTTATTCTCGTGAAGTGTACTTTAGTTGAACATAATATTAACTACGGAAATCCTCCTTAATATATATGTATATTAAGGAGGGTTGAAAAATTCATATCGATTTCAAATAATGTTCTCTAACTATTTATGAAATATTCATCTAATTATATAATCACAATTATGATTAGACAACGTCATTACAATCGTACAATCTAATTCCAATTCATTGCAGCGGTTAAAGTTTTTTATCATTCGGTATTCCTTTTGGTATTATTAAAAAAAAAAAAAAATACAATGGAATTATATTTTAATTCTATGCACAGTTCCCTGTTAATTTTCAAAAAGTACAATTAACATTTTGCTTCGATAGAGTAGCAGTCGCTTTTAAGCTCCCTCCCTTAAGATGTGATGTCTGATAAACAGTCAAGTTTAAGTCACAGATAATTTCATATCTGTATAAATTGTCTTTACGTGCGCTGCAAATTTGAATATACGGCCAACAATAGAGTAGATATGCCGCTCAAAAGTTTAATTAAAAATGGGTGGATTGTTCTTACAATTAGATCTGAATATGTTGATACCTAAATAAATTCTTTGCAATTTATTCATTTGTCATTGTATGGCACATTGAATTATGCCGCACTCGTTATTATACCTATGAGGCATTTTAATATAACAAATGAAACTTTAACATTGTTATTCTAAAAGAACTCCACAAAATAAATTCAAAAAGCCTCAAAAAAAGGTAATAATCGATCTGATTACATAATTTAAAATAATTAATAGTTAACATCCTTTAAAAGAAAAGAAGGTTCGGTCAATTAAATAACCCTTTGCACTCGAGGGCTCCGGAGCGGAGCCATTTAAAATTTGTGCAAGCTCGAAGGCTCCGCTACGGAGACAATGCAAATAATATAAATAATGCGTTTCTTTTAATGCGTATATCAAACTTACATGTGAATATGATCTTAGGAAAATAATAAATAATTTAATAATGAAATAATTTAAATGGCTCCGCTCCGGAGCCTTCGAGTGCAAAGGGTTAAAATAAATGCATGCGATAGCACGTTTTTAGCAAAATGGGAAAAGGCAATTAATTCCAACAAAAAACTTAATTTTAAGATTAAACACTGTAGTTTATTGAAACATACTACAAAAAATTAAATATTTAAATTGTAATCATTTTAATTTACATAATAGTTTTTTTTTTTTTTTTTTGTTAACATTATTTGGTATTTGATTTTCATAGATATTCATACAAATACAGAACAAAAGCTGGAGATTTCTATTCTGAAAGAAGAAAACTGATCTGACATTTCTTTATTTTTACTTCTAAATAATGCCACATAGATATCTTCAGAACAGAAAATTTCGTGTAATGGTAAGAAAAGTTACACAATTTTATGTTACCTTTGTAGTAACAGAAAAATACAGCACTTCACTAACAAAACAGATAAATCGAAATTGTAATAGTAACTAAGAATACTTTTCGCTAACGAAATTCTTCAGATTGCATCAGACCCGGAAGTCTCTCTTCTCAATGGGTGAAAATGTACTGCTATTAACGAGAATTAGTGGGAAGATTATCTTCTTACAAGATCACAAAAATAGTAATTAGGATGTAGACAGCGATATTCTGTATAAAGATATAACAGATGAATTACAAAAGAAATAAGGTTTAAAAGAACAATGGCAAGGAGAAATTAAGGCTGGAACGCTCAATGAATGTCAATGCTGATCAGCAATTCAACCTTGGATTAAGTGCTCTTTTCAGAACAAAATATTCCATTGTTTAATTCTGAAAATAAGCTCTTTAATTCGCGTTTAAATTATCAAGAATGTGGTATAGGTTCTGTAACAAAAATTTATTCAAGTTTAATCTCATGTTTCATGAATTGTTCGAACAAATAGAAATCAGAGAAATCTACAGAGGTGAGAAGTCAAGAGTTGACCATTTTTGAAGAAGACGGAGTCGATTTAATTATTACTATTTTTCAATTCCTTCTATTAGCTCACACTCTGCCTATATATCTTATTCAAATTTTCAATGTTCATAAAATACTTTTTTATTCATCCACTCAAGTTCAAATACATTTTTTTTTTTTTGAACTTGTAGTGTATGACACTTGATGTTAATACAGTATTTTCAAATATTAATTCATTTATTAAATTTAATTAATTACTTTTAGTTTTTTTTTTTTTTTTTTAGATTTAAGTTGTATGTATCTTACCAATAGATGGCGCCAGATAAACTTAAAAAAAATGAATGAAAATTATTTATAAAGGGCTTTTTGCAATATAGTGGAAAAAAAAAAGGAATTGACTTTAAAAAAAAAAAAAAAAAAAAAATTTATATATTACTTGTTGAATATTAAATGAATTAGATTTATGTAGTACAAATAAAAAAAAAAGAATCAGGAATTGATATAAAAAAAAATCAGATTCAGTAGTCGGAAGTTTGACCGATTCCCCACCCCTGAAAATCGACAAAAAAAAAAAAAAAACCCCAGAAATAATTAACATTTTACTATTTAAAATAACTTACAAAAATCTATTACATAAATATTTTTTTTTAAATTACGTTTTAACTCATTGGACGGTTTCAGGTTATTTATTCATGTTTACAAATAATAACAAATATGCCCTTTTAATTGATTAATACGAAATGTTTGATATTTATTAATTTTTTATAGATAAAGAATTACCTGTGTTAATTCCTTCACATATTAGAAGGACATTTATATTATATTAAGGAATAACGTAGATCGATGTATAACCAAGAGTGTGTATAGATTGTTGATAATAGATATAATAAAATTTTAATAGTATAATATAATTTTTTGCCCCCCTTTTAAAACCTTTATACTATACTGGTAGAAGAAAATTGGAAATCAAGGAAAATTGGAATTTGAACTCAAGGTGTTAGGATCTACTAAAATCGCTCATAAAAACGCAACAGAACCTTTTATTTTAATTAAGAGGGAAAAGGGAGGATTTCCTAGTTTTAAAGCAGCCGAACGATCTTACAATAAGAAGCTTCGAAACGCCAGGATTATGAACTGAATTTGTATGAAGGGCAAACAAATAGATTTTCTAATAATCAACTTAATAGATTCATATCTTACATCAACCTAATACATTCATTTTCTTTTTTACTTTCAACTTTATTTGCCTTTTGTGTAAAATGTATCCGAAATTGTTAAATTAAACACAAAAAAAAAAAAATAAATAAATAAAGTCATTCATCAAAGTTTATTTTGTCATCTTCAAGATAGGCTCAATCGAGAGGAATACAATTATGACAGTACTTAATCCAATGTTGTGTGGGGTGATCGATGAATGGCTTTCAGTTCCTGCAGAGAATTTTCTTTTATGGCCTCAATCTCGAGTCAAAACGCCTTCCTCGAAGTGGTAATTTCAACTTTAGAAACAGAAAAAAGCCACATGGTGTCACTCGTATTCGTAAACCCATGCCTCGTCACTAGTTAAGCGTTTCCGAAGAAAGGAACTCGAGAAATCATATCTTCAGCGACTTGCTTTACAGGCTTTTTTTTGGTCTAATTTAGCTCTTTCAGAACTAGTCGTACGACAACGCGTTTCATGCCTACAATATCAGTCATAATGTTATGAACGAACTTGAAAGTTATGTTCAGCCAACTAAGACTCATATGACGAATTTTAACCATCAACTACTGGACTTAGTCGATGTTTTTACCAATCGTAGTAGTTGAAGATCGCCCAGAATGTGATGAATTAATTACCAAGTATCAATCTTTTTTGAATACTTTATGTATATGTTTCAAATGTTTGTGTTTTTGACATGCACGGCGTAAGATCTTATAAAACACTTTTAGCCATTAGACACACGAAACTGTGTTTAAAATACAAAATTTAAGGCAAACTCTTCGATCAACTAATTTTTCTATTGTAAAAATTGCAGAGCACTCAAAATATTTTGATTACAAAAATAGCTGCTGTCAGCACACTGAATGACAAACCGCACTCCAATTCCGCATGTTAACTCAGTACAATACTATTAATTTACAAAAAAAAAAAAAAAAAAAAAAAAAAAATCAATCTTATCAAACAAAATCTGTATCAATAACTTTTACGTACATGTTTTAAATAATAAATTCAGAATACTTTTTACACAGAATGAATACCTTTTGGGTCCATATTTTGAGTTTCTTTCAGATATTGATAGAATTACATAAACTAAATTTTTTTCATTCAATCACCAATCAGAATAAAATGAATTTAGAGATATCTTTAAAATTCAGCAAAAATTGAGTTGAAAAGCTGAAAAATTAGTGCAATTATGATTTCCAAATGAATTAAAAGCAATTAGACAAGATGGTAGTCACAAATTTGTTTGTATACAAAATTCTTAGTGCTAGTTTTAGAATATGAAGAAGTTAATTTTTCTATTGCTTATTTTTATAAAAACAAGTATTAATTCACATACATACATGGAAAATGAAGAGAATAAGCGTGAAGAAAGAAAAATTTTAAAAGTTACATCAAATATACATCTATTTTTTTTTTTTTTTAATTATTGTTTGAAATTATTTTACTAATAGCAGAAAAACAAATCATACAGAAGAATTTCAACTTTCTCCTAAATAAAAGATAGGAATTAAACAAGCACGAAACAAAAAAATAGCTTTACTTCTACCTCAAAAACCTTATTAAGAAAATTTAATAGTCTTTTCTTTGAACAAGCAACCATCTACAATAACACAAATTTACGACATCACTTGAATTTTATTATTCTCACATATTGAGCATCAAAAAGCACATTTTAAATTATGTTACTAGAACCAAAACTTTCCATAAAACTATTTTTTTAGTAAAATATTTTCAGCTGTAGGTTTATTGCAAAATTTTTAAAAATTAAAAGGTGAAATAAAAAATGTGAATTAGAAAGTTCATAATAAACAATCTTTCTTTAAAACAAATAATTTTAGATTTGCACTCAAAATAGTTTGTCCTAGTTTTTAAATATGACAATTAAAATTCAAGTTAAAAAAAAAATTTATTTGATTTCTTTTAAATTATGAAAAGATTAATTGCTCAGAAATTAATAATAAAATTGTTTTCTCTAAATAACAATTTTGGAAGAGACTTTGCATTATAAAAATTATCATTTTAATGAACTTTTTTACATTAGTCTAATTAACCTAGTTAGCTACAGGGTTTTATATCTAACTTATACATTTTTGAATAGTAAAAAAAAATTTAATTACAAAGAAGATAGTATTTTACTGTAAAAATTATTTAGTTATTTTCTCATATTTAGAATGATTGATGTTGAATTGATAAAATTTGTTTGTTAATATATTATGAATTTTTAGTAACTTATCACTGTTTTACAGTGTAGCAAAAAAAAATTTCGTGATTAAGCATTCCTCATAAGAAACCTCAGTGCTCTTATTAATTTCCCAAATAGTTATAATTAAATTGTTTAAAATCTTTATTATAAGTAAACAATACATATGTAAAAATTATATTAGTGGTTAAAATTATGAAAATCTTTTGTGATAATGAAGTTTTATTTCTTGTGTCATTATAAAGATTATTCAGTAAACGTAATTTATAAAAAGTTTTATTTTCTTTTAAATTATTACTTCTGCTGATATATAAAAGTGGACATTTCTTATTTTAGCAAAATTTTCATTAACAAGAAGAGGATCACATGGGGAAACTCATTTTGAATTATTTTTCAGTTAAAAATTTTTGTTATTACTCAAGGATTTTTTCATTTCTAAGGATTTTAACATTTTATAAACACTCTGTTATGATTTTATAAAAAAATTAAACCTTCCCTCCTTATACAAAATGAGATTCTTGCCAGGGCCCATTGAGACAACCCTTTTTCATTAACAATGGCAAACATAACTTTAAAAAATCAGAAATAACAAAGTGACAAAACTGATTTATAAAGTGACTTATGTTTACAATATAGTTTGCCAATGAAATGTTTATTGAACAAGATGAATGTATAAACTAAATGTTTATTAAAATAACTAATCACTTATTTGCAATTACATTTAAAAAACATAGTTTATTTTCTATTTTTTTCAATTTGACCACTATATTGAACAGGTTGAGTTGCAATAGAATTTTTGCAAAAACTTTATTACTATGAAATTATGTTATTTTCATCCCAATGCTGGTATCTCAGGTTCTTGATATTTATCAATATTGCCATTTGACACTAATTCAATATCAGTATCGAAATAATTTTTTTTTTTCTAATACAGCTGGCAATACAGAGCTTTTTTTTTTTTTTTTTCTGATACAGCTGGCAATACCTTTATGCTATAAGCAACAGCTGCACCACTGTTACTCATTTAGCACTGCCCAGGAGATACGTGTGGCTTGATGATATGTTATGGACGCAAGTAACACTACTACTGCAAACGCTCTATGATCATATTAGACTGGGACCTATGGTTTAAAGTGGATTCCAAACCACTACACACATCCATGGCATCGCCAGGACTCAAAACCGAAAACTGTGGTACCAAGCATCAGAGCGCTAGCCACTCAACCATCAGGCCCCTAGTATCCAAATTAAGATATATATTTCTTTTCAACTCATTTTCTGAGTTAGCCATTAACATATATACAAACAACTGTAATTTATCTATTATACTCAGATTAGAAGAAAAGGGATACATTGGGAGTAGTATTCTAATGCATGTTATATGTGAAGTCACAATATGCACTAATCAGATCATTGCCAATACAATTTTCAAGAACAAAGGGAACACTAAAATTTATATTGGAAAGGTATGCACAATTGTTTATAAATATATCACTTTCCTTAAATTAATTTTTCTCTGCTAAATGAAATATCTTCTAAATTTAGAAAAATTACTTTTTATTAAATAAAATCAACTTAATATTGTTCATAACCAGTAAGTCTTCATGAAATGAGTTAAAACCAGAAGTAAAAACATCTCCTTTTAACTCTGAAGGATTTGAAAAACTAACTCAATTTACCTGAAATTGTCCGGTTTCAGAAAATAAAACTTTTACACCAAAGTGATTATATGGTAAATTTTCCCATCGATAAACTTTTTTTTTCTAGCATGGATGTCAGTAAAATATATTTTAATATAAATAATGAATCAAAAGCTTGTTTATTTAGTATTGCATAAATATTAAGAGATACAATATATACATATTTGAAAATGTTCGAATTCAAGATGCTATACTTTTTGTATATTTTATTTAATAGCAACACTTTAATTTTAAAAAATTACATAATTAGCATGTAAGTTGTATTTATTTACCAATTATAGCCTGATAGTAAACAACACTCCTTGTTTTCCCATCGTTTGCAAACGCAAATATATTTTTTCCACTCGCTACACATAATTCAGCATGGCTAAAGTAGTAATTTCAAATTAATCCCAACAATTTTAAGTGAATGGTTTTATGCTTTGTTAATAGACCAAATAAAAGCAAGAAGTAATGAGAATTATGGCCTATATAACTCGCCATTGCTAACAATAACCTTACCCCATTCTAAACTCGTCCATAACGATTTCAAATTTTGAGCAATCAATAAACAATTCATTAAAATGAACTATGGAAACTGAAAGGAATTGACAATATACTTGGGGTTGCAATATTAACGAGTTTTTCATGGATACAAGAGTCGAGGATTAAACTGGAACACTTTTATTGGTAAAATGGCAATGAAATTTTTTTTTTTTATTTATTAAACAAAATTTTAGGTGATTGCAATTTAGAGGATAATATGTTTAATTTATTTTATGTCAGGCTGACAATAAATAAATGAACAGTATAACAGTAAAAAAAAATGTCAATCATGAAAAATTCATCAACCACGAAAAGTAGCCAAATTTCAATAAAACTTAATTGGCTAATTTCTTAACAAATATTTATCCACTTTTGAAAAAAAAAAAAATCCGTTAATTTAGGCTTTGTATTAGAAGTATTCCTGCAAATTTTAAATATAAATTGTGGTTATGCATATGTGAACACACAAACAGACTTCGAGAAATTTATATAGAAATTGGAGACATTGGATTAATAAGCTCTCCTCGTCTTTCTGAAAAAGCCTTAGAACACTAAATGCATGCTCTAATGAAAGTAAAAAATTTTTTTTGTAAATATTTCCTTCTGTCACAGCCAAGTATGGATATTTTAGCTCCAATGTTTTTCTTTTGCTACTCAAAAACAGTTTTCCAATTTTTCACACCCATTATTGCATTAGGCATCTTTTCTCAACAGTTTGTAATAGATTTGACTGAATTTAATTTTACTCAATTAAAAATAGTTCCACAGTTTAAAAGTTTCTCCAATAATTAGGTATCTGCTTTCTTTTAAATAATTATTAAAATATATCATAATTATATTATGTACAATTCTTTTATATTTATTTATTTTGAAGCTCGCAGTTACTTTGCCATTCTAAATAAATTGCATAATTTAATTGAAGAAATACATAAAAAAATAACAACAAATTTAATTGAGCGACTCAATCTGATGTTTTCCAGTTAATAATAACAAAAGAAAAAAAATTTTCATCAGAACAACAGTTGAACTTGAAGAATTGAGTTTTAGAAATCATTGCTCTTTAAATAATACAGTTAAAATTCCTTCTTATCTTTATTTAGTTATATATTTTTTATAAAACAGACAGTTTACTGTGATTAATGTAATTGTACTTATAAAAAATTATCTTACGAGAGATATACATTTTAACAGGAATTGCTTTAAAAAGTAATTAAGCTATAGACAATTAAACACTCAAAACTCATTCTTTCAAACAGTTTCTACAATTTTGACAGCTACTGAAAATACCACTACAAAAATTATTGAAGCTAATTATAAGTTATTATAATTAAAAAACGTATTTAATTACATAAATTTATTATTTCTAACTTATCCATGATAGAAACATTTACAAATAGAAGTGCTACAAAAATTTCTAAGTATTATTATTATTACTATTGTTAGGAAACAATTTTGTAAGTTCGGAGATAAATAAAATTTCAAAACATTTGAAACAACACATTTGTTGAATTTATTTATATGTTCCAATTGAAAATTTTGTAAACAAAATAAACTTGCTAAGATAATTTATATAAATAATGATCAAATAAATTTGCAAGATATGTTTCCTTAAATTATTGAAATAGAGAGAAAAAAAAAATATATCCATTTTTAAATTACAAAGACAACATTCTATTCGAAATTAAAAAAAAAAAAAAAAAACTAAATATTTCAGTAGGAGAGTAGGTACGCAACAAGCAGATTACGCCCATGATATACCTTTCGTGTGTACATAAATAATAAAAAAAAAAAAATTCCTCACCTTTCAAAAGCTAAGAGCTTCACTTAAAAAAAACGCCGCTGCCATTTACCCATTTCTCTAACACACTATTTACTAGGGAAAAAGTTATCCAACATAATTAAATCATGCAAATCACAAACATTATTAATTTTAAAACTTTAAATTTCAATAAAAATTAGTTTTTAAAACAGATCAAAATAGACACACAAGAAACAATCTAGACTATATGTTTACGTCATAGAGAGTACATTTGGGCTACATAAAAAAATAATATGCAGCGTCCTCTTTGTATTTGACACATTGTAGAGAATTTGGATTTCTGTGGAATACAAATTTTGATTGTGATAGATTGTGCAAAAATAAATGACATTATTTTTTATTTGTTAAATGTAAATCTTTTCAGTAATGCATTAATTAAATTGTAGAAAATAGTTTAAATTCCGTCCTAGAGCATACGCAAAAGACAACGTTAATGGGGATGAACGTTATGATGGATGGTTGAATTAAATATTTTCAATATAATTTAATGTATACAAATAGAAAAAAATTATGCTTTATAACATTTTTAAAAAAAAATTATTTAAAGTTTTTTCTATTGTTTAAGCTATGCTAACAAGGAATAAAAATAAAACTTTCGACCTTTTATCAATCTTTCTTAAGTTTATCATTATTTCTTATTATTCCTCTTTTTGTACATTTTTTTCAGTTTTCTTTCATATTTTCCAAAATCAGGTTTTTCCTAATTAGGCGTTTATTTTAATTGACTCACAATTTGTAACACTAGAGCAAAGCTCCATTTATTCAACAAGGAAAGTAGATCTTATCAAGCAGAAACATTTTTTAACGTACCTCCAGTGAAAATGTGACAATTGGTTCATCATGTCGAAGTAGATAAGAATGCTACGTTTTCCATTATTCGAGCTTAAAAAGAATTTGATCATGCATTTATTACAAATGATTATTGATCAAATCTTAAGTTCTTGTAGCTTTGTAGTACTGCTGCTCACTTATTTACAGTTTTTTGTTATCGTGTTTTTTCTATTATTTTCTATTACTAAGAATGAAATCAAATTGAGATAGCTGCCTATAAATTATAGAAAATTATAACCATTTGAATAATAGTATAAAATAAGCAATATTGGAAAAAAGATTAGAAATATAGTAGAATTCCAATTATCAGGATTACTTTAAATGCGGAAAATTTAGAAACAAAATTTTCTTACAAACAATTATTTGGATCACTGGGAGAGAAAAAAAACTCGTAAAAAAAAATATTCTGTAGGACAATGAATATTCAAAAATGACCTTGACTGACATCAGTGGATTCTACTAAAAACCACATGAAGTGATAATTCATGCCCAAATAATGTTCCCAGTCTCTCATTGATTGTCAATACGAGACTATGTAGTAGTCTACATAGTCTTGAATTCAAGTAATTATCAATGTAGGATTAGACATAGTACTGATTTGTTGCTATTACGTTCCTTCATGCTACATTTACTATTCCGTTCGGTTACTTAAAGGAAATGTGTTGCTTTATAGTTGGCAAATAAAATGTAAAGAATTCAATATTTAGACAAAGGAATGATTGGTACGCATTTAATTCAGTATACCGATAATATAATAAGCATTTAAGACATTGAAAAGAAGTCTTCAGTTTTAAACTTTATATTTGCCTTCGAAAGTGAAGATAGGAGTTCAACGAGAAAAGCTATGAAAATTGCAGAAAACAAAGAATTGGCAGATTCTGCACTCAAATGGTTCTTGCAGCGGAGAGCACTGGAAAATCAGAAGTCAATCATTTTGGAAAAAGCTAAATTTTTTTTGCAGACAAAATTGTAAATTGCATATTTTCTTTTAAGATTGGTAACGTGCGGTTACATAATTTTAGAGTACGGCAACGCACCTGTGGATTAAATTTAAGTGATGAGAAATTATCAACAGCTCCCAAAATCAGAAAACTTCAATGAAAAATTTAATATTATGACGAATCTTATTATGTCGAATTTTTATAAAACGCAGAACAAATAGACCTTATTTGAAAGACTATGTCTAGAACAAATTTTTTTCTTGTCTTTTTTTATTCTTCTTCTTTTAGATTTTTTTCTTTTAGCTTCTTTTTTTAAGATCGTGTAACCCTTCTACGGAAACTACAAAATATCATAGTTTCATATCAACATAGGCAAATTGAAAAACCCCAGGTCTTTAAGAAATTTGACGAGCTTATCAATCAACTGCATACCAATCAAACGCCAAAATTATTGCTGTTCTGTTTACTGAATGTTTGTTGAAATGATGAGATTTTCACAATACATGTAAAAATAGCATAAAAAGTTATAGAAAAAGTAAGCAGCAAGGCATTGTTAATAATTCTTATTGAGCCTATCAATCTTACAGAAAACATTCTTGAAAAGAAAACGGACAATAGTGTTCAGTTTTCTCAAATGCTAAGGAAGTCAACTGAACAACTGTACTAGAGCTCGGAATACCAAGAGCCCTTTGTTACAAAAATGTAGTTTTTTTTTTTGTTGCAAAAAGTTCTGAATACCTGCACAACGAATGTAATAGATTTAAAAGAGTTAAAAGGAAGGATCTTAAATGGTATGTATGCTCGAAACTTGACAAGTGACAAAAGATTTAGACCATAAATCTGTAAGTCGGAAAATTGTTTCTTTGGAGTCAGAGTGCTGCCCATTCTCATGCCTCTCTTGGAAGTATTCTTTTCAAATTGTGGTGCAAAAATGTGGCATTGTACATCAGGCGCGCCATGGTACAATCACTTGTGTGGTATTTAAATTTAGAATGCCTTTTAAATCTTAAAAGCATTTCCAGTAATTCAGAGATATAAATATTTGTCATTTCTTAGTTAAATTATTATTAATTTGTTATTCTCTTAAATTATTTTCGGAGAATTTAATTCATATCTGAAAGTAAAATAATATTTTTTTCTACTGACAAATACTTGGATAGTTGCCTTCATGCCATAAGCAAGGACAACACCTGCGACTTTACTCATTTAGCACTTCCCAGGGGCGTGTAGCTTGAAGATAAGCTACGGACGGGGAGTAACGATATTCCTGCAACTCACTACGATGATATTAGACCTGGACCTAAGGTTTAAAGTGGATTCTGAACGACTCATCTCGCAAACATCCCTGCCATCGCCAGGATTCTGAAACCAGGATACCATGGACCTGACGCCTATGGTATCAAAGGCCAGAGCGCTAGCCACTTGACCATCAGGACGCTATTTATTGAGGGAGGAGAATAGGTGAGACCATCTAATTTCCTAAAAGAAAGACCCTACCACCTTGCCGAACCTGCATTGCTGACCGGCGATCCATCGATTAGCCTGCTACAAAAGAAAGCACTTTTAATTTTCATTCATGGAATTAAAAAATGTTCATAAATATATTCATTATCTGAAATTTTTAACTCCTTTATTTTGCGTATTGATTTCTATTTTTAACAAAAGTTCTCATAAAAAAAAATTCATGAGAATTTTTTTTTGCTGTTTTTAATTTTGTTAAATTTTATTAAAGTAAAAATATCGGGCTTTGGCTTTGATTCATCGTTCTACGGTCATTTTGTGTACACTTTGGGCTAATTTAGGTTATTGGTTTAGGTTATTACAGGTTAGGTTTTGTTACCGTTCGGAACCACCAGTTTGGTGGATTCGAACCAATAACAAACATCCATGGCTCCGCGTACCGAGCGCCAGAGCGCTAACCACTCAGGCATCAGGCCCCGAGCAAGATAATATTGATTATCATATACCAACTAGTTACTCTTCGATTGGTCTGTTTTCACTTTTGTTTCCAAACGCTACATTATGCAAATTGACAAGTACGTCAACGCTGTCTGCATATTTGTTTCAGTTTTTCAAACCTGACGCCATTAATACTCGGCAGCCTCGAACTGTGAAGTTGGGTTTTTAAGCCCATTTATAAACAATCTGTGGTTTGTATACTGTGATGTTTTTTTTCTCTTTGATGTTGTCGCGATGTATGCATTAAAGGTTGTTTGTTAATTTTATTCAACTATCTCGGAAAGGCTGCTCTGCTAGATTTGAATTTCTGAAATCAAACCGATCTAAACTCTCCTGTCGGCAATGGCTACTGCTCTGAAGGAGATGCATGTTTGGTTCGCACTACAAGAATCTCAATCTTCAGCGATTGGAAATCTATTTTAAATTATAAAAAAAACTGATACTCTGCGAACTGAAAAATCTAATCTACTATTACTTGGCTGTAATGTCCAAGTAGTAAATACAGATACTTCATGTTTTTAATGCACTTTTCTATTTGTGTAACTGATTTTATATTGTAATGCTGCAATAAAATCTTTTTTTATATTTTGGTGTGTTTTTGCTTTCGTCAATCATATCTCAAAGCACTCCAGTGTCGCAGAATAGTGATGTGATGAAGACAATTATTTTAAGATTACGTTCTCTTGACAAAGAAAACGTTAAATTGATTCGTGCATTGGATGTACAGAATCTCTAATTTTCCCTTCAGTGACACGGAGGTGAGTCAGACTTCTTCTTCTTCGCCAAAGTCCAGCGGGGGCTAGACTAGATCTATGAATCCAAATACCCGAAGAAAGTCCGAGACCTTCTACGGACTGTCAAGGAGATCCCTGACATCTGAGCCCCATGCACTCCAGGATGTGAAATGGTAAAGCCTGCTCAGAGGAGCACTTGGTGCAAGTGTCGAAAGCTTCTGAACCATCTTAGAAAGTCGTAGTTCTGAGGTGTCCACTGAGCAAACGGGTGATTGCAGTTTGTCCTTGCCTGTCACAATTAAGTGTCGAAGTACGGCCAGGTCGATCGCCCCGATAGCACCGGGGGAGTAGACCAAATTGTTTTGCCATTAAACTTGGCTTGTGAGTAAATCTCTGTAGGTAATTGACTCAAGTGGAACCAATACCAATGTATCTGCCATTTCATTCCCCTCAAGGTCGACATGGGAGGGGATCCACTGTATGTAGATCTGATGATCCACTGAAAAGACTTCTACTTTCGCAACAGAAGCTACTTCACCCCTTCCTTCTTTTCATGGGACCACACGGGTTCATCGACTTGGTCTAGCACAGGATTGGCCAACCCACAGCCCGACTTAAATATTTTTCGACCCGGGAGATTTTTCACACTTTTGCAAAATATATTTATTTTATAATGATATATTAGTAGTGAAAACCAATGTAATAATAAAAAAAAAAAAAACTATGTGTGCCTCCGTATATTCAAAATATTAACTGTCGAAATTATGAAAAAAAAAAATTAACTTTGACTTTAAAGATAATATTCGTGCGAATATAGGACAGATATAATTTGTTTTATTTAAGAGTTTACAGTTATGATTTCACAGAATAATTAAATTATATTCTGCAAAAAAAACTCATGATGCGCTCTCATCTTGGAACATCTAATATAACAGGTTTTATGTTTAACCTTAAGTGGAAGCAGTGACCATCCCTAGATATGCACAGTTGAGTGTTGATAGCACAGCTAACCAGACTTAATTGAAATTTTTAGCGCTTTTGGTTCAACTTATACCTGCGAATCGTGTTTTTTCCCCCTTCTAAAAGGATATTGACCAAACAACAAAACACGCTCAAACATAACGGACGCTAACCTGCAATACCAATTACGATCTGCAAATACCCAGATTTAGATCGATTTGCAAAAGCTAAGTGAAAGAGTGGAACAACAAATATCACACTAAAAGAAATATTTTTTAATGATTTCACTTTTTTTTTTATTTCGTTTATATTTTTGCATTTCATTTTTAGTGTTATATATTCCTTTATCGTTTCTGTTTAACCTTTACATATTCATATTACTAACAACGTACACCTCAGTTTATATGCAGATGACACAGCAATCGCGGTCTCTTCTAACCACATTCAGGATGTTACTATTAAATTAAATCAATATCTCAAGCAACTTGAAGCTTGGCTTACTCGCTGGAAAATTATAATAAATGTAGAAAAAACACAAGCTGTACTCTTCACGAGACGCAAAATTCCTCCGCCTAATGTTTTCCTATTTAACCAACGAATTAACTGGACTAACGATACGAAATACTTAGGAGTATACCTTGATAGCAAGCTAACATCTTCTAATCATATTAACCACATTAAACGTAAATATAATATTTCTATACGCATGTTTTATCCATTCATTAATAGAAAATCCCTTTTATCCTTAGATAATAAACTAATTATTTACATGTACTATTTGAGTCCCATCATCACATATGATAGCCCAGTTTGGGGTTCTGCTGCAAAAATACCACATCAACCACATCAAAAGAATTGAAAATAAAATTTTAAGAATGATTACTGACTCCCTTGGTATTTTAGGAATGATGACATTCGTCACTGTCTTGCCCTCCCCCTCTCTTCAAAAATTCATACTCAAGCTTGCAGAAAAATTCTATGCAAATCTTGAACACATCCCGAATGATGAAATCCGTAATCTTCCGAGATACAATTTCCATCTTCCGGAAAATGCTAAACGCCCAAGGGCTGTTCTGCACAACTTGCAAAGCTCTAGACGAACTGGCTCAGTTGTCAAGAGCGTTGTTCCGCGCATTCGAAAGGCTGTGCAGGTTCAACCTGACCCGTGCCTTTAGTCTTCATTCCTAGAAAACGAAAATCCCATCCTACTGTAGAGTGCCAGGTACTCCGATATCCTGTAAAGACGATATATTTCTTTATAATGTGCGTTTAGTAACCTTATTATATTCACATGTAAGACTATTAGTAAACACAAAAAAAATAATAACTCAATACGTTTCAATTTTCACTGCAAAAAATGTCTATAGTGGGTCTAAATCTAATATGGGAATATATAATTTTACATGAGGACTGAGGATGTATTTCAAAAGTGGCCCGCTAGTTCATTTGGGTTGGCCACCCCTGTGTTAGTATATGCATTTCCTGCACGTTGAATATTCAGTAGTTTTAAACCGTAATACCAGCAACGTGGAAAGGAAAGATTATGTTAAGTAGAATGTATGAGTTTTTAACGATAATATCGTCTCCTGTAACATCTCCTTGCCAATATTGTGGCAAGTAACATCACCCCTCAAACACTTCCAGCTCAAATTCCCTAGCAAAACCTCCAACTCCATTTCCTTCTCTAATAATAATACTGAAATCTATCAACTACTATTCATTCATAAAGAATCGCTCAACTCTTCTCCTCAGACGGCATACAAACCATGTTCAATAATTTTCAAGCTGCCACCACCAAGAAGATAAATTATTCGTCATTCTGCATAGTTTTCCTCTTTCTCAACAAATCTAATTAATGTCTGCTCTCTTCACTGGACAGTTACTCGTCCATTTTATTTCTCTCCATGTGTTTAATTACTTTCATCACTTATTATTATAATATTAATTTTAAAAAAAAAACCCTCACTCTATTAAACTTTCTTTTAGTATTTGGGCAAGATTCACTTTTGGCGTCTTTACCGCTTTCTTTCCCCAGCAATGCCTCTCTTCACGTCTTTCCAAATGGACAGTCCAAGACAGAAGCTAACGGCTGTTGCGCAGCCACGGTGCTTCACCAAAACTGAAATCATAACAGAATATCAAAAATTAAGAAAAACACACTCATCTATGTCGAAAGTGATTTGAAAGTGCCATATTCCCAAATCGCATTTTTTCTCGCTATATTGCGTGTTATTCATTAAACTTGTTAAAGTTAAAATTGTGCTTGATGTATATAATTTAAATATGCTTTTAGAAAAGTTATTATACATTCACCTATAAGGAATATGTTGTTTATGCTTTTCCATGGAAAACTGTAAAAATATATATAATCCATGAAAAACCCCTAAAAAGGGTTTATCACTTGGATTCACGATTTCACGATCTCAGATTAATAACTTTTTATTATATACTTTAAAGAACAAAGCTAAAATATAGGAATATTTACTTGTTAGGCATATTTAAATAACATCATGCATTATTTTATGATTCAAAAATTATGTAAGAGGAGTACAGGTGTTTTAAAAATACTCACTTGCAATATCGTCACGCTGGTTAATTTAGAAGGCATGTTGAATTATAATTGAATAAGACGAAATGTTTCATTAGAAATATTAGATTCTCTCCATAAAGATTCATATATTTTGAATAACTTCTTTAAGATATTGTATAAATGAGTTTTAATAATTTAATAAATGAGTTGCAGGAGGGCTGATGTGCGAACCCGCATTGTTATGAGTCACTGCTTTCAAAACCGCGAAGGCCCGATGTCTGAGCAAATGCTTGAGAAAGCATCTCGCATCGATTGTCAGTGTGTTGTGTTATCTTTATTTTCACTTTTCGTTTCAAGTACTAGTAGTACTTCACGTATTCTAAACCATCGTTTAAATGTTAAAGATGTTTGATCAGCTTGATCAGTAGTTTGTCTTATTCCTTTCATGTTCAAATATACTTCTTTTATAGTTATTCTTTTTGGTTGCCTGAAAATGTCGACAACGTTTATGTGGCGATTTCAAAAGGAAATTTTGGACTCCTGGAGGTTGTGAATTTTTCGGTGATTTATGGAATTTTAAATTTTGGAGTGTTTTTTAAGGAGGTCTCATTTCCACTTTGCCAGTTTGTTGAAAGAAAAACATTTGGAATCTAAATTTGAGATAAAAAGCGGCTTCGGCGAGCATACATCTCAAAGCGCAAGTCAGAGTCCAGTCCGTTGGGTGGGATTCTCTTCTACAACACGCGCGTGAATGTTAAATATAAAAAGTCCTCCCATGAACATGCTTCAGTGGGTTGTTCGTGATGAAGATTTGAGTTTAGGTGAAGCTCCGTGGTTGCGCAGCAGCCGTTTAGCATCTATCTTGGATTGTCCATTGGAAAGATGAAAAAGAGCATTGCCAGAAAGAAAGCGAGCAAAGACTAAAAGGAATCTCGCCCAAATACTAAAAGAAAGTTTAATAGAGTGAGGGTCCTTATTATTTTTATTATTTTTAATAATAAGAGATGAAAGTGATTAAAATATAGGAGAAAGATTAAAATAAAATGGACGAGAAACTGGAAGAGCACAAAAGAAAGCAATACGTAACT